>BLXT01000945.1:748729-763706 GCA_019648995.1 Plakobranchus ocellatus
TTGTTATTATTATTATCATTATTATTATTATTATTATTATTATTATTATTATTATTATTATTATTATTATTATTACCAATAGATTATTGACAAGGCCCAAAACTTTCGTCTATAAGAAGAAAATTGTGGTAATCGGCAGGGTACAATTTTAACAGAACATTTTTGTCGCTGTTCAGAAACAAATGTTTTGCATATTCATTGGGTTTTCTTCAAAATTGTGCCGATAATGATGCAGTTTAGTGCTGCCTTCTCTCTTGAGTTTATAATTCTTATTTATATCAATTTACAATTTGCCCAATTTCAATGCTAAAATATATTTATAGTACAGAGAAAAGAATAGTACCGCTCAGTCAATAAATGCACTTTGATCTGAAATTCAGTAGGATTTGACGGACCTACAAGCACTGAAAAATAACGTTATGATGAGGAGGATAATGAAGATAATGATGTTTTTGATGACTTTTTTGTTTTACTACCGATGGTGTTTGGAAAAGGAAGATCATACAACAGCTTAAATGGAGCAAACAACAATCGTAATGATAATCATGAGACAACAATAGAATGAAGGTATTCTCTGTTCATTATGACTTCACTTTTCAATTCAAGCTAGCCTCTATCACTCAATTTTTAAAAACAGTTTATCTCAGTGCAAGAAATGTCAGCTTTTGAATGTTTCTTTACCTTCAAATTTAGGCCCATCAGTTACATCACATTCGATAAATTTAACATTGTCCTTCCCGTACTTGTCTTGGAATTCTTTTTCTGTTGCTTCTGCAGCTGTTCTATTAACATCTGTAAAGATGACCTGAGAATAATTATTTGAAGAAACAGACTTAAAATAACAACATGAAGACCAACGCAGCTTTTCAAAAAGTTATTCATTAATCGCCTTGTTATGAAAGCATAATCACTAAAACCTTATGACATTTTCATTCTTCGCGGCAATTTAAAAACATTTGGATAAAAATGTCTTGCCAGATAAGGAATGCTTTAATTGCTGAAAATTTTATGTTCTATCGCAGAATTTAAACAAAGCTCTTAATTAGCATTCATGCTTCATGAAAAGTTCATTTAATAGACCCCGTTATAAATTTAAAGAAAACATTTTTCTATAATTACATTGCGTGCATAATTATTAAAAAGAAAAAAAAATTAGCTCAACGATTAGCACAACTCTTTATTACTCTTGCTGATTAAAATCAGGCATTGAACGTCCGCTTATTTTCGCTTATAATATTAAAACAAAGAAGATAAACATAACAGAAGGTACTTTAATACACAACCAACCCTTGCCGCTGCTGCTAAAAGAGAATCCGTGAAGCCTTTTCCAAGTCCACAGGCCCCGCCAGTTAAAAATACATTCTTTGTCTTTAGGATGGTTGCCATCTTAACAACTGAAAATAAAAAAAAAACAACTGAACACAATAGACTTGATAATAATAATAATAATAATAATAATAATAATAATAATAATAATAGAGTTATTGTTCTACACCTACACAGGGTAATTGCAGTGGCCAACACGAATGTCTAGCCACTGAACGTTTGACAAACAGCTTGAACCCGAGCAATTTATGGGTACAGCTGAGAAACCTAAGGCAAACTAGAACGCAGAAGGGAGATGAGAGATCAGAGTGAGGGAAAACAAAAGAAGGATTTTTAAAAAAGCAAAATTGTTTAGAAACTGACCTTTTAAAACATGATATTTACCACCTTTTTTGACTGGTAGTGCAGCACAACTATGGTCCTTTATGTCTGATCTTTCAAACAAATTTTTTAATGTAGGATCAACCTGTAGCCTTTAGACCACTTATTATACTTTGGTCTTCTTAACATCGGTACAAAGTAAAATGAAAGACAGAGATAATGAGATCTCTCTAAACTAGTCTAGTCTGTCCATAACTGTAACGACACTAGATCTAGATTGTCCAGACTGTAGAGGTTTGTCCCAAAATAACCTGGTGAAGCTGTGTTGATCAACCCCCATCCTCAATCTCTCTCTCTCTCTCTCTCTCTCTCTCTCTCTCTCACAAGGCCCGCGTAGCCTAGAGCCTAACTGTTAGTCAGTGATATATTATTTTTCCTTTGATGTGTTGTTTTTCTGGTTTTTTTTTTTAGTTTTAACTATTTTTTATTTCTGTTCGACATAAAAGCAAAGTGCGGAACAAGTGCATAGGCCTAATGTAGGCCTAGTTGACTAGCAACTATTTACGGGGATTTAGTTTACACAGCAGTTAGCAAGCAAGCGATGAAGTCTGCAGAGACTTTCTGCTGGGAGTTCACATCTGCCACCGCCACATCCTAAGAAAACAATTTCCGAAATAATCAGGCACACACAATAGAGCAAAAACCTGGATGATTTTGTTATAGTTGAACTTGGTTGAAATCTGCAGGCGCGCCAACTGCTGTGGGTTCATATTAAATTTAGTCTGGACACGTGAAAGCTCTGACTATATACCCCATGTACTAGGGCCGCGACATGGAAGTTTGGTAACTGTATATAGCCAGTCCACAACAAGGTGATTCAAGCTTTTAGCCTCTCCGTCTCTCCGTCAGCCAGGGCGCCGGTGACGGGGCTCAAACTCGCGATAGAGGGATCCCTGTAGATCTCAGGATGGACTCGCTAACCACTGTGCCATCGACGCCCCGAGACAGGGAAATGAGATACGAGCCCTTCTAGGCAAATACATGAACAGTTCGCCGTAACCTATCTAGATATAACCTTAAGAATATCTGAGCCTGAAATATTTTTTTTGTGACCATGATTAATTCTATGAAGTGTAGTTCAAGTGCGGCTTTCAACTTCAGATTTCCCTCTAGCTCCAGCACTTTCCTGTTACAGAAGGGATACTGCGAAAGGCCACGGCAATTATTTTTGAATGGGAAGCATATACTCGTCGGTATGAGCATGGCTTTATATGATCAACCTATGATAAATGACACAAAAATCTGTGCAACACTTAGTAAAGATGGGACATAAATATTACTAAATTTTGTGTTTAAAATGTATGAAGCTGGAGTAAAGGACACGACACGGCTAAAAAGTATTAATAAGGGCTGCAGGAAATTTAAACACACACCCACACGCACACACACAAACACACATTATACAAAGAGAGAAAGAGAGAGAGAGAATTTATGTGTGTGTGTGTGTGTACACAATTTTATTGGCTCTATTGTTTGTCTCTTCGGTGAAAACAATCAACTCACCTAGCTTTACCTCCCTTCTTACATACACACAGAATAAAAAATCTATACTGGCAGACCGACGCTGAGGCCAGAGACAGGCAAAACAGTATCACAGCCTATTTAAGCCTCCAGAAAGAACATCGGGCTCCCCCCCCCCCCCCCCCCTCCCCCAAAAGTTATGCTATTAAGATAAGTGTGGATCCCCAACTCCGGTTATTCCTTCAACCGAGCGGGAAAAGTAAGTGTACCCGGTAGTTTAAAAGGCCATGGCAATGCTTTAGAATGGGAAGAGTGTCAGTCTATGGTCCATAAAACACAACTTAATATGGGGATGAATGATAAGAAGTTCTTTGCAATATTTGCTTATATCAGTCAGTAGGATTTTAAAAAAAGATTATCATCAATCTTGTGTATAAAGAAAACATGTATGGATCTGCTCTTAAAACTAATAAAGTATAGAGCCACGGCACTTGTTGGTGAGCCAAGTAACAGAAACAAATCAGAAAAGGTGAAAATTTAACATTTACACTTAAAATCAAAAGAGCCCCGCCATCGGGCCCCGGCCTGACGGAGGGCCTTAAAGCCTGAGATCACCTTGTTGTGGACTGGCGAGATACAAAAACCCAAACCTTGGATGATCATCACTATTTACACGAATAGTCAAAAGTAATACAAGACATAAGCTACCTTATCTACCTCCAGCTTAAAACGCCTTCTCTTTAGAGCCATAAACAACTCATCTTCATATTTATGAGCAAGCTACAACCAAATCTAAACTTCTAAGAAAAAATAAAGTACGTAATGTGCATTTTTTCTTTTTTAATTAAAGAATTGTAACAAAAAAAAAAAAGACTTCATCTGCGTTTAGAATTAAAACAAGCACTGATTCACATTTCTCGTTTGCGAAACTAAGAGATGGAACATCAGAACTATAATAAATAAAATAAATCGAAGCAGTAAAATAGTAGAATAAGATTGGAGTCAAAACGTGTATTATTCAGAGAGCTGTGGGCTGAGTACGCCTCAGACCGCGCTACAAAAAAAAAACAAAACAGAAAAACAAAAAAACCCAAATGATAGCACCACTTCTATGTTCAACTCAAAAACAACCTAAAAATATTATTATACGTTCAATTGATGTGCTCTCAAAACCATTTAGCTTAATTGTTTATCTGACGAGTGACAATAAAAAGTTTAAAATGATATTATTCATGAATTAATTAACAAGAAAAAGCGTATTCGTTTCGAAATTCGAGACTGCTTCCAGTTTTCTCTCTTCAAGATGCTCAACGCTCATTTCCATATTATGAAGTTACTGACCATACAATCATAATTGTGTTTTCATTACCCTTATTTCTGTGTTCATACTTTTATTTCTGCTCGTTTGAATTGGTTTCATTTTGGAATCTATCTTAAGCCGTGGCTATTTTTGTCCTATTTCACTTGTGCATCACCATTAGCTGATTTTATCAGGTAGCCAAGATATTGGAATTTTGTATCTTGTGTGACTTTGTTCTCCTTCGCTAACGAGATTGCATTTGGGGTTTGAGGATTTTCTTGAGATAACCATACATTCCTTTTTTCCCACGTTCTAAAATAGGCCCATTCTTTTCGCTTTCCCAAACAACAATAGGCTATTTAAAAGATTTTTGAAGTTGTCCACCAGTTCCTGCTATTAAAACTGTATCATTTGCATGCTTCAGATTATGGAGATTTTCTTCATTTAATTTTAAGCCAGAAAACAATACCCTCTAGATTCCTCAACATGTTTTCACCATCTAGGAAAAAAAATAAGGAGAAATGGCACATCTCTGCTCCACGCCTCTTTTTAGTGGATTTGAAACCACTGTGTTCTCTTTCAATTATCATTGATTCCAAATCAATTTTTAATTAGTCTCAAACTTTTACAATGAGTGTCTAGTTTTTCGAGCATGTGAAACAGTTCGTTAATTTTTTTTTTTACTTTGTCAAAGGCCTCAGAATATATCAATGAAATGGTTTTATTTTTTTGCATTTTTACATACCTTTTCATAACAAAATGAATACTACTTTTCTAGTCCCGTTATCTGTCACAAAGCCATAATTTCAAAAATTTGTGGAAATTAATGGTCTTAAACTCCTGCACATTCTATGCATCAAAATATGCAACAAGAATTTTGTGAAAGGGCTCATTGTTACATGAAGTTCATATTCTGTTGCACCTAGTATTTTAGTCAGGACTACAAAAAAAAAAAAACAAAAAAAAACAAAAGCAGATTTACATTTGTACCTTTGCCATTATTATTTTAGCGTTTCGGAGTTTTCTTGTCAATAGATTTCTTAGTGATCTAATGCTATAAAATTATTTCTATTGGTATGCTTTCTGGTCATATCTGGTTTTATTCATGTTGCCATCATTTCTTCTTTATGAAGGATAATTGGACCTCTCTTCAACACATTCCGACCATCTGTGTAGTACTTCCTTCTTTTAATATTTGATGCAGCCAGCGCTGCCGCATTTGATTTTCCTACCAGTCTACATTAATTTCAATATGGATGAATTTATGGTCCATGTTTTGCTTGTGCTCTTTTTCTTGACATTTATTGATCCATCCTTTTTTTTTTTTTTTGGCCATGGTGCAATTTTTCCTCCATCATTTTGATTAGATCTTTGTATTTGGCTTCTTCATTTTTTTTTTAATTTGAACCTGTCTTACATCAAATGTAGTATTTCTTTGTTTATCCATTTTTACGCATTTTTTGCATCCCTTTTGAGAATGTTTCGCTCTATAACGTTTAAGGACTTTTTCAGTTTTGAACATATTTCTTCTACCTTTGAGATATTATTTTCGAGTCTCATATTTGTTTTGCACGGCCCAGCCACTTTTTAATCTCAAGTTTTGACTAGATTTCGATAGGTCCATTAAGAATGTAAGATTGGCCCTTGCAGTTTTGTTTTCTTTCAAATTAACACTTGTGTGCAATGTGGTCTGAATCACAATGGACTCTTGGTAGTGATTTGGATATTTTGACGGTGTTTCGGAATCGTTCCTGAGTGAAGATATAATCTTTTTTGTTTCTAGTTCTATCACCAGGAATCTTCAGCGGCAGCTCGTGGGTATGAGCATTATTTGGCATACCCCCAATCCGTAGGAGGTTTGGGGGGCCCGTAGGCCCCCAGCAGGATCCAGGGACAGAGTTCCAGGTAGGGGTTGAGGGGGCGGAGCCCCAACGAAAAAAGAAACTTTAAGTCCCAGTGGTGATTAAGAACCTGTCTATTCGCACCTTTTAATGCTTTTTAAAAGAACAGCGGACCGGCAAATCGGTGAAATTTAATTGAGAAGCATGGGGACCAGTCCTTCGACATTATGGAGGTTCGCAAATCTTTTGAGGGGTCGTATTTTTATCAGAGACCGTTAGCACAGGGAATTCCCTCAGTGCCGTGTGCAAATCAACTAGCGTTGTTTACATCTCAGCGTCCCGCTAACTCTGATACTACGCTAGTTACACTAGATTAAGTAGACTGTAAAAGGCATACTTTTCGTCTTTTTAATCGAAATAAGTTTTTGTTTGGTCCTAAATATCCGTTCAAATATTTCTTGAAACTATTTTTGAAAAAGATAGTCAGTAGTTATTTATCTAAGTAGCATATTTAATGCTCGCAACTGAACCCACCTAGTAGCAGTTGAAAACCACAAGAACCATAACGGTTATACTCAGCTGTCCTGGCTTCAGCAGTCAGCGCTTAGCTGAGCGAGACTAGGCCAATCGTGACCTTATCAAGAATCCACATCAATAACTCGATCTAGGTCTAGATCTACAACTAAACTTCAAGATTAAGAAGAGGCGTCTTTAAATAATTCAAATAAATCATTTCTATTTCTCCGTCAAATCTGGTATCGAATATTTATACACATAGTTAAAATAGTACACAATGGTAAAGAATTTAAGATTGAAACCACGTGGGAAGCGGGTGGGCGTGATTTTAATCCCTTGTTAGTAATCGTTGAGAGAGAAATCTAGATCTAGATCTACATCAGATTTTTTATCTGGCATGAGTCAAATTCTGGATTAGGTTAAAATCTGATTTCAATTTGAATGAAAGATTTCTTAATGTAGAGTCTTGATCAAGCGGTAGGTTTTGCCTAGCGATGTGTTCATACGTTGCCTTGCGAAAGGTGTGTTGTCTACGGGACATTGAGGGTGAGGCATTCTGGTTAGAGCAGCAGCTGGTCAGGCCTCAGCCAATCTGGTTGGGCATTGTCCACCTTGCCCATTGAGACGAGCCGTCATTGGGAATCTTCCATGCCCACTGTGGCCTAGGATGGCTTAGACATCAAGTATTTGTGATGGTGAAATCATTGATTTGGCACCACTCAATCAGCCTAATCCCAGGATCGTTCATTGTCCCTATACCCACTTACACGTAGATGGGGAAACAACCCGCTCATTACGATACATAAATGACCATCGCCAAAAAAAAAAGGGGGGGGGGGGAAAGGAGGAAAGTAAATACATGAAAATAAGAAAAGTTTGTGTTTGAGCTATCTATCCCGTCCATTGCTAAATGACCTCAGGCTTTCCGACTACAGTTGGGACAGGTGACCAAAGTCGGCTCGAATTCCCGACCGACAGAGAGGCCATGAAGATTCCAAACCAAGTGCACGCATAACTATACCACCAATGCCTCAAAGAGGAGAAAAAGAAAAAAAAATGGAGATACGAGTTTGACTCATCAATGAAAGGACGGCATGAGTGAAATAAGCTTTTGGTTTAAAAAATATAAGGAAGGGGCCTAAAAGTCGATTTTTAAAAAATTATTATTACAGATAAAATGGTTGGTGAAAATAAATATAATAATGCTTGAGTTATCGCTAAAGCTTACATTGCTGGAGAAAAATTATATATATTATACTTTGGCCTTCTTACCAGCATGGGACACCCTATAAGTCTAGATGGCGGTACCATTGATGAGCCGTTTTCAGGACAGCCTGATAACAGGGAGTTCAAACCACTTTAGTGGTTTGGCCGCTTTCAGTCATGCCGAAATTAATTTCATTGTCGACAGATCAGGTACAAAGCTTGCTTACAAAGACTTTTTACATTAAAAAGTCGTCTGATTGTCATTAATTTAGTTTAGTGTAGAGCATTTTTTTTTAATAAAATAACTAACATAGCCTTGAAAGAAACGTTTAAAATTAGCTTCCTTACTTGCTGACACAGGATGAAAAACGTGGCATTAACAAGAGGTATGATAGAGAAGCAAACTAATTTCAACAATAGAATAAAGTCCAAGGGTTGTTATTGGTTGAGATTGCAGTGCAGATATATCCACAGTTTGTATAGTTGTTTAGTTTGCATCAATCAAGAGTGTTGTGCTTGATTCGTGCCCGGGTGGTCTCATTAGCGAACTTGGCACAATGGTTACAAACCCACACTGAATTTGCTTATTGCTCAAAAGCTGTGATACCACTGATGTCTCCACTTAAGATATTGATGGTTTTTTACCTTTATGAATCTACGAGACATTTTAGATAATGATGCTAAATATAGGGTACGGATGCGATGCAGCAAACAAGCTTATTATGTGGTGACCTCATTGTCACAGCTCTGGGCCCTTCTGCTCTATTCATAAGCTGAGAGCCAGAGAGCCTTCTAGAGGTGGGCTTAATAAAACGTACACATATACACACACACACACACATGCACAATCATACACAAAACCTCTGAATGCATCATATTACTAGGCGGTGCAGCAACTCTGATATAACTTTTATGACAAGGATATAAAAGAAAAATTATCATCAGATCGCCTTGAAGGGAAAGTTTGTTTAGTTTTAAAGTTTTCTTTTTTTTCATCAATAGCTTTCTTTTAACTTCTTTTAAAATCCAAACAGAATGGCCACCTACCTTTATTTATACAAATAATAATAACAAAAGCAACAACAACAACAAAATTATTATTATTATTATTATTATTATTATTATTATTATTATTATTATTATTATTATTATCATCATCATCATCATCATCATCNNTTATTATTATTATTATTATTATTATTATTATTATTATTATTATTATTATAATTTTAGTAGTAGTAGTGGTGGTGGTAGTAGTAATGGTGGTGGTCATTGGTTTTGTTTTGTTTTTTGGTTTGATTTTTGTTTGATTTCAGCAATGCATTCACAGACATTCATGAATAAACGGACCGCAAATTCTATTACTTTCCAAAATAGCAAGTATGTAAATAAATATATTATAATACAATTTGCTAGGTATCGCAGGAGCGCAGCAGATATGAATGTACATGTATGTAAAAAAACAAAATTTAATATATAAAATTGCTATCTAACAACAAATAGGAAAAAATTATATATTAAATCATCAAATCATACTATTAAGAGATTAACAGATTGTGCAACTTTTTCCAGTGTGGCGGTCCGCATCAGGGCAAAAAGGATTTTAGCTAGTTACAATTCTTTATCAACACAGTACCTTAAGCGGGGTCGAACAGGCGATTTGCAGATCAAAAAACGACACTCTTTCATTAAGAGTTGTGCAGCCGCTAGGAAACTGAAAAGATCAATCCAGCATCACCAAGGCTCCGTTCCAAAGTAAAGCTTTCCAGGAGAGTTCTTCCTCTTCGATGCGCCTCTCTAGTCTCCGGAAGCCGTATCGAGCACTACATAGAAGTAACAGCTATAGTCAAGAGCTTTTTTTTTTATTATTATTATTTAATGATTTCGTGTGATTGAGTCCATACAGACGGTCTCAGATCATTTAGCAGCTGTCTGGATGCGCGCTGGAAGCGTGGGTTCCAATGGATATTCGTGTGGCCTTATTAAATTCCTTGAAATGGCTCCACAAAAGAGGTTTCTGTGCGATGACGCTAATATTTTGGGAAGAGGAGAATAATTTCTTTTTATTTTCGTTGAAAGTAAACAAGCATGATTTTTTAAATGTAAAATTAGGTCTGTTCGTAAACAGTGATAGAAAAGGATAAAAATATGTTACTTTGGCTTAGAGTGAAATCAAGAAAGGCATATTCTTTTTACCAAAAGCTTATTTTCACTCATCCCATCGTTTCATTGATGTGTCAAACTCGTATCTCCATTTTTTTTTCTTTTTCTCCTCTTTGAGGTATTGGTGGTATGGTTATGCGTGCATTTGGCCTGAAATCTTCATGGCCTCTCCGTCGGGAATTCGAGCGTACTCTGGTCACCTGTCCCAACTGGAATCGGAAAGTCTGAGATCATTTAGTAATGGACGGAATAGATCGCACAAACACAAAATTTTCTCATTTTCATGTATTTACTTTCCTTTTTTTTTTTGGCGATGGTCATTTATGTATCGTAATGAGCGGGTTGTTTCCCCATCTACGTGTAAGTGGGCATATGAACAATGAATAAACCCGGGATTAGGCTGATTGAGTGGTGCCAAATCAATTATTTCACCATCACAAATACTTGATATCTAAGCCATCCTAGGCGACAGTGGGCATGGAAGATTCCCAATGACGGCTCGTCTCAATGGGCAAGGTGGACAATGCCCAACCCTATTGGCTGAGACCTGGCCAGGTGCTACTCTTACCCAGAATACCTCACCCTCAACGTCCCGTAGACCACAGACCTTTCACAAGGCAACGTATTAACACACCGCTAGGCAAGACCTACCGCTTGATCAAGACTCTACATCAAGAAATCTTTTATTCAAATTGAAATCAGATTTTAATCTAATCAAGAATTTGATTTATGCTAGATAAAAAATCTGATGCAGATCTAGATCTATATTTCTCCCTCCACGATTACAAACAAGGGATTAAAACAACGCCCTCCCTCTTCCCATGAGATTTCAATCTTAAATTCTTTACCATCGTGTACTATTTTATCTATGTATAGATATTCGATACCAGATTTGACGGAGAAATAGAAATGATTTATTTGAATTATTTGAAAACGCCTCTTCTTGATCTTGAAGTTTAGGTGTAGATCTAGGCCTAGGTCTAGTTTAATTTAGTTATTGATGTGAATTCTTGATTAGGTCACGCTTGGCCTAGTCTCGCCCAGCTAAGCGCTGATTGCCGATGCCAGGGCAGCGATGCATAATCGTTATGGTTCTTGTGGTTTTCAATTGCTATTAGTTGGGTTCAGTTGCGAGCATAAAATATACCACTTAGATAAATAATTAGTGACTATCTTTTTCAAAAATAGTTTCAAGAAATATTTGAACAGATATTTAGGACCAAACAAAAACTTTTTTCGAATAAAAAGAAGAAATATATGCCTTTTTCAGGTCTACATTAATCTGGTGTTACTGCGTAGTATCAGAGCTAGCGGGACGCTGAGATGTAAACAACGCTAGTTGATTTGCACACGGCACTGTGCTAGCGGTCTCTGATAAAATTACGGCCCCTCAAAAGATTTGCGAAATCTCTATTATGCCGAAGGACTGGTCCCCATGCTTCAAATTAAATTTCGCTGATTTGCCGGTCCGCTGTTTTTTTAAAAAGCATTAAAAGGTGCGAATAGACAGGTTCTGAATTACTGGTAGTACTTTAAAGTTTCTTTTTTCGTCGGGGCTCCGCCCCCTCATCCCCTACCAGGAACTCTGTTCCTGGACGTTGCTGGGGGCCTACACGCCCCTTGGACCTTCAACGAATTGGGGGTATGCCCAACAATGCTTACACCCACGAGCTGCCGCTGAAGATTCCTAGTGATAGAACTAGAAACAAAAAATATTATATCTTCATTCAGAAACGATTACAAAACACCGTCAAAATATCCAAATCACTACCAAGAGCCCATTGTGATTCAGACCACATTGCACACAAGTGTTAATTTGAAATAGAACCTAAGAAAGCAAAAATGCAAAGGTCAATCTTAAATTCTTAATATACCTATCGAAATCTAGTCAAAACCTGAGATAAAAAGTGACTGAGCTGCTGTGCACAACAAATATGAAACTCTTCAATAATATCTCAGAGGTAGAAGAAATATGTTCAGAACTGAAAAAGTCCATAAAAGTTATAGAGAAAAACATTCCCAAAAAGGATGCGAAAAATGCGTAAAAAATAGAAAAGCAAAGAAATACTACATTTGATGTAAGAAAGGTGCGAATTAAAAAAAATGAAGAAACCAAATACAAAGATTTAATCAAAAGGATGGGAAAAAAATTGCACCATGGCAAAAAGAAAAAAAAAAGGATGAATCAATAAATGTCAAGAAAAAGAGCACAAGCAAAACATGGACCATAAATTCATGCATATTGAAATTAACGTTGACTGGTAAGAAAATGAAATGCGGCAGCCCTGGCTGCATCAAATAAAAGGAAGGTAGTACTACACAGATGGTCGGGATGTGTTGAAGAGAGGTCCAATTATCCTTCATAAAGAAGAAATGATGACAGCGTGAATAAAACCAGATATGACCAGAAAGCATACCAATAGAAATAATTTTATAGTATTAGATCACTAAGAAATATATTGACAAGAAAACTCCGAAACGCTAAAATAATAATGGCAGTGGTACAATCCAAGAAGATCTTTGTAAATCTTTCTTTTTTTTTTTTTTTTTGTATCCTGACTAAAATACTAGGGGACCAGAATATGAACTTCATATAACAATGAGCCGTTTCACAAAATTCCTGTTGCATATTTTGATGCATAGAATGTGCAGGAGTTTAAGACCAGAAATATCCACAAATTTTTGAAATTATGGCTTTGTGACTGATAAAGGGACAAGAAACGCAGTATACATTTTGTTATAAAAGGGCATGTAAAAATGCAAAAAAATAAAACCGCTTCGTTGATTATTCTGAGGCCTTTGACAAAGTAAAAAAAAAAAATAAGGAACTGTTTCACATGCTCGAAAAACTAGACGTTCATGGTAAAAATTTGAGAGTAATTAGAAATCGATTTGGAATCAAAGTGTATCTATGAGAATTGAAAGAGAATACAGTGGTTTCAACTCTACTAAAAGAGGCGTGAGGCAGAGATGTGCCATTTCTCCTGATTTTTTTCCCTAGATGGTGAAAACATGTTGAGGAATCTAGAGGATATTATTTTCTGGCTTAAAATTAAACGAAGAAAATATGCAAATGATATAGTTTTGATGGCAGGAACTGGTGGACAACTTCAAATATTTTAGGTAGCCTACTGTTTGGGAGAGCGAAAAGAATGCACCTGTCTTTGAACGTGGAAAAAAGGAATGTATGGTTATCTCAAGAAAATCCTCAAATGCAATCTCGTTAGCGAAGGAGTACAAAGTCACACAAGATACAAAATTCAAATATCTTGGCTACCTGATGAAATCAACTAATGGTGATGAACATGTGAAATTAGGACAAAAAATAGCCACGGCTTAAGATACATTTCAAAATGAAACCAATTCAAACGAACAGAAACAAAAGTATGGGCATAGAAATATGGGTAATGAAAACATATGATTGTATGATCAGTAATTTCATAATATGGAAATGAGCGTTGAGCATCTGGAAGAGAGAAAACTGGAAGCAGTCTCGAGTTTAGAAACGAATACGCTCTTTCTTATTAATTAATTCATAAATAATATAATTTTAAACTTTTTGCTGTCACTCGTCAGATAAACAATTAAGCTAAATGGTTTTGAGACCACATCCGTTGGACGTATAATAATATTCTTAGGTTGTTTTTGAGTTGAACATAGAAGTGGTGCTATCATTAGGTCTTTTTTTTTTTTTTTTTATAGCGCTGTCTGAGGCGTACTCAGCCCACATCTCTCTGAAAAAGAAGACACGTTTTGACTCTCATCTTATTCTACTATTTACTGCTTCGATTTTTTTTTTTTTATTAATTTTGATTCTGATGTTCCATCTCTTAGTTTCGTAAACGAGAAATGAGAATCAGCGCTTGTTTTAATTCTAAACGCAGATTATGCCTTTTTTTTTTTTTTTGTTACAATTCTTTAGCTTAAAAAATGCACATTACGTACTTTATTTTTCTTAGAAGATATTTTCCTAAACCACAGTAAGGGTCGATCCGGCTTGGTTTTTAGCTTTGGGTTATTTAGCGTGAGGTTATTAGTTCTGGTTTCATGTATGTTTTTTTTTTCGCACATCTATTTTCTATTTGTGGTGGCTGGCGGATTAAAAGCGAAAGACTTTTTAATGCCAACACCAATTGACAAGCGGTTTTCGGCAAACAATTATTTTTTTTTTTTTATCTAGCGTTTGACGCCTTTGCTTTTTCCGAGTTTGATACTGTTTTGCCGTGAAAACAAAAACATTTTTATTTCGCCGCTCGCCCCTTTCAATCCAAAACACGCTTAGATCTGTGTTTTAAAAAAACTTTTGTCATCGTCCGCATATCCATACGGAGTTGTGTTCAATAGTTGGGAAATTGTCCCAGGATGCTCTAAAAACTGGACCAAATGCGACGGTAAACATATTATATGGGCACTTCAAGTTCCTACTGAACGATTAAATGAAGCGTATTGAACGCAGCTCCGGGTATCGATTCGACAGTAAATATCTTTAGATCTAGATTTAGATTAGATCTAGGCCTGCCCTAAAACATAGCATTAAAAAAATCTGTGAATTTGGTTAGATCGAATGGAGATTGGGTAGGCCTAGATAGAGATTCAGCTTAGCCTAGAGTCTAAATTTAGATCTAGATTTTAGATTAGATCTTTAGAGACTGTTTCATCGGAATCATAGATCAACATCCATGATTGATCTAAAATCTAGAATCCAGGTATGTTATATTGCAACCTAGAGTCTAGATGTAGATCCAGATCCTTATAGGACTAGATCTAGATCTGAGCCTAATCC
>BLXT01000945.1:828381-840978 GCA_019648995.1 Plakobranchus ocellatus
TCTCTCTCTCTCTCTCTCTCTCTATCTATCTATCTATCTCTCATACACACACACACACACGTTCTAAAATTTCCAAAGCCTTTATTTGATGAATCGTTATAGTGGTCTGTTTGATTTTCCAAAAACAAGTTTGTAGTTTATCAGTTTAAGTGATAAGCTTATGATAAAAGTTTTTCTTTTTTCACTAAAGTTAGGCAGAGTATTAAACTTGTACATTTTTTTTTATTCAAATTTAAGTCATTCTTAATCAAAACAATCTAATACAATAAATTTTAATACACTATTTCCATTACCTTTTTTACTGAATAAAATGATTTGATTATTTCGTCACCTTTTCTTTTTTTCAGTGTCCTATTCCTTCATCAAAACCACAAAATTGTTTTCAGACATTTGCAGATGAGTATTTGGACACAGACAAAGATGGTTTGTTAATTTCTTTTTTAACACACACTGGCGCACACACACATACACACACAGTGATACAAAACTAATACAGAGGTCATATCTCATAAATCTATCGCTGTGTTTCTCAAGTTAATATTTAATTGTTAAGCTATCGATTCATGCTCAAGTGGTGCTTAATGTCATATTTTGCAGTTGATTGTTAACTTTGGGTGTACAAAGGCTAAAAATAGTAATATAATGGCCAAGATCGCCATTCAGGAAGCACTACAAACAATATGAACTCTGAGATAAAAAAATAAAATGACAATTGAATTATGATATAAAATAAAAAAGAAACAAATGAATGCCAACTAGAAATTACATACAATGTTACTAATAAAGTAGAAGAACAGCAAAATGACATTACAACATTTGGCCTTCATTTGTTTGCTACTGTATATTCAAAACGTTTTGCCTTCTCATGGCTTCATCAGTACATTCAAACATGTGGATGTTTGGAGAAAAAAATGAAGCCATTGGAAAAAGTTGTTAATCTCATCCAGAATATGCTCTCTACTTGCACAACTTAACAGTTGGTTCGGTTCAAAATACAAGTGGATTGGATGAGAATGAAAAAGAATGTTAAAGAAAATAAGATGCCACATTGTGTCGTGCTGAGCACTAGGGTGCTAACTGCCGATTATATTATATATCAAATAGATACCAAGAGTCAATAAAGCATAAGCGATAAACAGCAATTTCTTTTTATTCGTAAATGTTAGCGTTAGAGTTAATTTCTTGAGACTGGATAGATTGCCTAAACTTTTTCTTTAAATATTGATCATTTGCAGAGTTAGTCATAAGTCATAAGATATCCGTCTGAGTCCATTCAACAGTTATGGTCAAAGCGATTATAATAATAAGTGGTTGATTGCATATCTCCATCTCCTCAACTCTCCAGAAAAATGTATATGTATATAAATATATATATATAAATATATATATATATATATATATATATATATATATATATATATATATATACATATATATGTAAAGAGAAAGCGAGAGAGAGAGAGAGAGAGAGCAGGGATTATTTAAGAAAGTTTAATTTGCAATTCGAGAAAAAATACATAGTCCTGGCCTAAAGAAAAATTATATGAATACAATGGACTTCACCTTTTACTTTGGTAATTGCTATTTGCTAAATCATTCTATCTTGCTCCTTCAAAAACAAACTTCCTGTTTCATTTGCTTTGCTGTAAAGTGTTGGTAATATTCAGCATAATGTTCCATACCAAATGAAGCTATAAAAACAATACATCATATTTTCTTACATAAAATTTCCATTTTTTTTTTATTGGAAAGAGAGCTTGTAGAAGTGCTTGAGTGGCTATTAAGGGTTCTAAATAATGATATTTTTTTAAATTTTTATATTGTTTTTGAATGGGTAGGGTTCTAATGTTTGTAAAAATTTGAATGAAGATGACCATTAAAATACAAATCATCTATTTCATATTTTTTGCAGTGACTGATTTTGTGAGCACAGCGTTTGTGATGAACAAGATTCACTTGTTTGAGGGATGGGAAAACCCAGAATATTTCTTTAGGCCATCAATTAGGTCACTGCTGGTGAGTACTGGTAAAGCGAAAAAATCTGTGCACCAAAGCTCCAAGAGTTGTTAGAACTTTACTAGCTAGGGTGCTGGAACAAGGCTCCAAATTTTTCCTTAAGTGTTAAATCTGATATCTGGATCTATGCTATCATCCATTTATCTGTTGATAAGATTTGAAGAAACTTATTCTTAAGGCACTTTTTTTCTCTATTTTATTAAAATTTTTCTTTTATTGTGTGTCTACCTCTGCCTCCCTTATTTTGTACTTTGTTTTACTGCAATTATGATTTCCAAGAGTCCTAGAAATTTCTTGTCTTCCCTTAATTTTGTAACCCTTTTGTCCAACGTTGGTTATATTAAGTTTTAAATAAGTTTGGTTCTTTTCTTATCACAAAAATATCTTTTGATCTTCATTGCTTTTGTTTTTTAACTTGCCTTGTGATAATCTTGAAGAATTACAGGATATTTCGGGCTTAAAAGTAATTGGTCAAAATCTTCATTATCTGAGGTATGCAGATGATACAGTTTTAATAGCAGGAAAAACAGAATGAATGGTTATCTCAAAGAAATCCTCTAACCCTAAATGCAATCTTGTTAGCAAAGGAAAAAAAAGTTACAAAATTCAAAGAGCTTGGCTACCTGATAAGATCATCTGGTAGAAGTACAAGTGAAATAAGTAAAAGAATAGCCATGACCTAAGATACATTCCAAAAAATGAAACCAGTACTGACAAACAGAAACATAAGTATGCGGAGCAAAATAGGGATAATGAAAACATATGTATAGTCAGTGCTATTATGTGGAAGTGAATGTTTGACTTTCCATATTTAGTAACGACCATATATATGTTTTCATCAGAAGAATGATGAGAATATGGTACTGAAAGAAGCTTAATTTGAAGGACCATATATTAAAAACATAAGACGGAGGCAACTACAATTTCTAGGACAAATTTGCTGACACAAGTGTTTAGCACTTAAGCAAGCACTAGAAAGATTGAAGGCAAACGCAACAGATTTTGATATTCATCTTTAGGTGCACCATATACTTATCAATGTGGACATCCGCACTGCAGCTGAAGTGAACCAAGATGCTGTTGATCTGGACAGTGATGAAGAGGCAGGGGATGATGGCCTCTGTTGTCTGTTTAAGCGTAAAACTCCAGATGCTGTGGAAAAGCAAGAGAGCAGGTCTTTGAAGAGGAGAGGTGAACAATCTATGATATTGTTATTGTGTTTATTATTGTTGTTATCATCATCATCATCATTATTATAATTGTAATAAAATGTAAGCTTACCAGTGTGGTTCTGTTTACTTTTTCCCCCCACTTCACTAAAACACATACACCTTTTTTCTGCCCCTACTTCTAATACAACAATCTTTGTTGCTCTTCCCCATTATTAATTCTACAAATACTACAGCAAAGGATTTTTGGTTACATAACCTTTGCATTCAGCATGTGTCTTGATTCCCCACATTGAACGTCTACTATTTCAGTTCATTTAATTTTTGCACTTTTAAATTTTTTTTTCTTTTTTCCTCTGTCTGAAGGTCTTCCATATTTGCTGCTAAAGAAAACATATACAGACTCCTTCATATTGCATGATGATTCCGCCAAATGTCGAGAGAAAGAGGACTCTCTTTCTGACCATTTCCTAGCTCCACCTGGACCTCAAGCTCCTCTGGACGAGGATCCCCGTCGTGTCTTAGATGAAACCTGGAGCAAGATGACAAAGTTTCAGCCCCTTTGGCACATTCGAAATTACTTTGGAGAGAAGATAGCACTTTACTTTGCCTGGTCAGGGATGCTTATTACAACTCTGTGGGTGCCAATGATTTTTGGCATTGCTGTATTCATCTATGGGCTATATGAGAGGTAAGAGATATATTTTTTAATCTCTCTACATACCTTAGCAGTGTCAATTTCACATGCAAACTTTTACAGATTTAAAAAATAAAAAAAGGTCCATTTTTATCTGCAGTTTGTTTTGAAATTCTTTGAACTCTTCAAATATCATATTTTTGTATGGATTAAAATATTTTTAAAATGACTGTAAAGAAAAAAAAACAAGTCAAACTGAACTTTGAAAATCTTGATGGCATTTTATGTTGCTGCTTCAGATTTTATATGTTTTTATAAAAAAAATTTTCAAGATGTAAGGGTTAATTTAAAAACAATTTATTTGTTTCTTTTGGTTGTGGGCACCAGACTCACCATTAATGCAAAACAACTCTTATTTGTTTCAGTTTGACAGCAGATGATGTAGTCGCAACAAATACGACTGAGTAAGTCTGGCCCTAGGGGCCAACATATACCTCAACCTAAAAAAAAGAATTACATTGTGAAACTTAGCTACATTCACTGAGTTGCAAGAAGCTGTCAAAAATTGCAGATCCCATATGTGTTTGATTGATTCATTGATTGCTGACACATCCAGTCTATGATTTATCGGTGATCTCAGGATTTTTATTTGTTCATTTTTTACTCAGAGTCCATTAATTATCAGTTGTTAGACCAGATCAAAACCGAAGTCTCAAATTCATTATAAATATGTATGAGTATATAAAAATTTTAAAAGGAAACTGTGCAAAGCCTCAGATATTTTTACAGACACATAGGAGTGGACCTCTCGGAAAAGTCAGAACATGTCACCACATTGTAGTATTCACTCCTGAAAGTCTGGGCGATCAACTCAAATATGGTGGACAGTGTACAGATTGTCACAAGCATAGCAAAAAGACTGTTCCTCAAGGTAGCTCTGGGAAGCCACGTGTAGCCCACTGGAAGCCTACACATCACCACCTCCCTTTCTCTATCTTTTCCATCACCTCTTTTGCTGAATCTTCATCCAAGTAATCACTTGTATTTAAAAGAGATGAACAAGGAAATGTATCCAGATATGAAATCAGTTCTACACCTCGATATAGATGTGAAGTTTGACAGAAGTTTACTTCATCCCTTGTTGATATTACTGCTAAATTTTGTTTAGCTCACATTCTCATTTTTTCAAGATTTTTATGATAAATCATTTATGGTTCATTCACACAAAATCAGTCTACCATTTGTCCAGCAAAGAATTAAAAATGGTTAAAGATATGTTTTTTGAATTATATAATTTTCAAAGTTTAAAAATAAAAATGTTTCAATTAGTTATTTGCAACTATGTTTAAATATTTGGCTCTATCTCTGCTGGGCATTTGCTGGCAAATAACTCAATATTTTGTATTGGCAAGTGACATTTTATCTCTAGATATGCTTATATCCTGAAACTGAACTGTTTATACCTTGTTGCAGCACTTCAGCAATCACGGATGTTCTTGGAGATGTAAAAGAGGCTTTCGACAACAAAGTCACACCATTTTTTGCTCTATTCATATGCTGCTGGGGTGAGAACTTTTAAAAAAGTCTTTATTAGAATATTTACAGAAAAAGAAAATAAAGAAAATAACAGTATCCCATTTAAAGTTTTTACCAACTGTTGAATTAAAATTCTTTTGATGGTGCACCTGCAAAAGCTATTAGAGGTATAAAACGCAGAATTAATTTTCTTTATCTTTTTTATTTTACTTTCGAAAGATTGAACCCTAAGGATTGAAGGAAAAAAAAAGAGCAGTGGAAGAATATTTATTTCATTTGTCCTTATTTTTAAAAACCTACTTTGCTTTTTGTATTTTCTAAGCTCTTATGTTAGGCCAATTAGATATTTTGAGCTCATAAAAGATAAATTTACATGACTAGGACAGTCATATCAAATGTTGGCTCTCTTCTCTTATTTCATAGCTTTTTTTTATAGTCTTTTGCTTTGGATTCTACAAATGGCTCTTTTTCATTTACAGGCACTGTGTTCTTAGAGCTATGGAAGCGGCAAAAAGCCACCCTGGCATATGAATGGGATGTTGACCAATTTGAGGCCAATGAACCAGACAGACCTCAGTTTTATGGGACAAGGGTCAAGTCGGTGAGTTAGAATATCTTCCTCAAATCAGTAAGATCGTTTTAATTTTTAAGTTACCTGCCTTTTTAAAAAGAGTCATGTAGCACAAAATAAAGTAAAAATTATGAAATGAACAATATGTTTTGAAACTGTCAATATAGAAGAGAGAGGACGCATCTCTCTCTCTCTTTCTCTCCTCCTCCCCCCTCCCCGTGTTTATATTAAGGGTTTAAAAAACCCTAGCCTTTGAATTGGTTTAATTTCATGAAGATGGAAGCTTTTTTGTTTTAACTTTATAGTTTTTTTGTTTTTTGTTACCTTTCTTCTCCATTCTTAGACTCAAATAGAACATATGACTGTAAATACCCTCTCAGCCAATTCCTATTTTTAATGGTGATTTTGTATATCTCAAATTATACCTTGTGTACCCACTTCCATTTTTAACTTTCTATTCGATATTTTCAGGATCCAGTTACATCCAATGAAATGTGGTTCTACCCTTTCAGGCGTCAGTTAATGAAATATACAACGTCTTTATCTGTTCTGTGTCTTATGGTAAGTCCAAAGCCTTGCAAAATTAAACTGTTAAAATTACTTTTTGCTCCTTTTTAAATGAAGACAAAATTTTGACAAAATTAAACTTTATTTTAATACTTTGCACACTATAGACAGAGGCGATTTAAAAAATCGTTCTTGTTTTGTCATAGAAACTAATTTTTATTCATTGTTTATCTTCATTTTCCTTCCCATTAGTTGTGTCAGTGATTATTCTAAATCTTTTTGTAGAGCAGTAAATCTTTTTGTAGAGCAGATCAAATATTGATTACCTGGCGCATTTGACTAGGGCAACAACATAAAAGCAATTATAAATAGAGTTGAGCTTTTCCATTTTTCATCAGCACTTTTTATCATTCTCAGTGACCTCTTTGCTTTTGTGATGTTCATATCCAGTTTTTTACATGGAGTGAATTTTTCAATCCAAATTTTTAAGGCTCTTGTGATGTTTGAAGTACACCTTTGTGATTGGTTTTCTCTATGCATGTGTATAGTTAAGCTGTTGACTTTTCTTTCATGCTCTAAGGTGGGCCTTGTCATTGCTAGTGTAGTTGGTGTGATCATCTACCGTGTCATCATGAATGTGGACTATTGCCCTGATATCAGTGACAATGAGTGCCTGGTCCTTACCACTGTCATCTCATCCATTCTCAACGCTGTCTCTATCCTGATTTTGGGAAAGGTAACTTGGAACAGAAAAAAAATGAAACCACTGAGGAAGAGCAGAAAGAGGGTGGAGGAAGATGAGAGGAGAAAAAGAAGCAGTAGAGATAAAAGAGAGATGAGGGATACAGAGAAAAGCAAGTGGCTTGGGGGGATCTGGAAGAGGTAAAATAGATACAAAAATTTTAATTGGATGGATGAATGTAAGAGAATTAGGTGTTGAGAGGAATGGAAGAACAGATTCGAAGAGTAAGATCTTCTTTTAAGAGGAAGTACAGCTGACGCAATATTAATGTTTGCTTTTTATTGCTTTCCTTCTTACCACCATATTGAAAAAAGGAATTCCTCATGCTAGACATCCTATCATATTCTAATTCTTCCTTCTGGTCCAAATATTTGTAAAATTATGAGGTTGAAAGCAGGCTAAAAACTTCACACCACTGCATTTTTTTATTACTCGGGTAATTTTTTATGCATGAGTATATACTAAGATCAAGTGTAAAATTTGCATAGTGGAAAGACGTAATATATACTCTTTTGAAAATATTATTTTATCAATACTGCCTTAATCTTTCCTTATCTTTTAAGGTCTACGACATGTTGGCTATTTGGCTTACAAACTGGGGTAAGTGCAATTTTTATAAGACGCAATCCTATAAAGTTTAGTTAAAGAAAGTTGGTTATAGTTTTATTCAAAAGGAATTGAATATAATTTGAGAAAGTTTTAGATCTTTTCTTACCACTAACTTTTGTTTTATCACTCATTTATAACAGCAATCTCTTCCTTTTAACTTTAAAAATAGTTTGCGAATTTTTTTTTATTCTCAGAGAACAATAAATAACAATGAAACTTAGAAGATATACGTAAAATGCTTTCTTCAACTCACCTGTTTTAAAGTGATTTTCAAAAGCTGCTAGTCTAAACTTTGATATTTTACGTGCACCTTTTCTTTGATTTTTTTTTCAGAGAACCATCGAACACAAACAAGATATGATGATGCCCTGATTATGAAACTATTTGCCTTCCAATTTGTCAACAGTTATGCATCTTGTTTTTACATTGCATTCTTTAGAGGGGTAAGAGAAGAAAAGCTTCTTTGTTGTGTTCTGATTGCCTAAAGTGGAAATCTGTTTTTGTTGTTGTATTACAGATTCACATGAAATTCATATTGTAATGATTCAGATTATTAAGTCCTATAATTCATTTATAAGAAGTTTTAATTAACAGAGGAAAACCTGCATACTTTTATGCTAATGAAAAGATTTTTTTCTCTCATTTTGTACTCCTACCTGGTCATAAGGTTTATGATATACTTATATGTTGTTCATTACTGTTATGTACTTTAAAAAGGTGCTGGCAGGTACTGTTATCTTTATTAGTACACACATTTCTTTGACTGGATTGGCATTTTTAAAAATCAAGATCCAAGTTTTAATTTAGTACCAGTTTATCATGTAAAAAAAAAAGGTTTGCAAAAAAAAGGAAAAAATTAAGAATTGACAAGTGTTAGCATTATCTCATCATTGTTTAGAACTTTTAATAAAATTTTTTGTGAAATGAATCTGTTAGAATTTTTTTTTTCACCTACTTTCAGAGAGGATCCATCTTTAGAGACAGATATGTGGATGACTGTGAGGGTTCTTGCATGACACAACTGTCTTTCCAAGTGCTCATTTTGATGGTTGCCAAACCATTTCCCAAGTTTTTTAAGGATATTGTGATACCGTGAGTAGTGAACCTTTTTAAAGATTGAGTCCTGTTCGAATCTTTATTCTCAAAACATCTTTCTGCAACAAACGATAAAAAGTTTGAGAACTAATAGACATAAAAATAATGGACCACAAAATTTAACAGACAGATAATGGAGGAAAACAGGATAGTATATGTGTAATGTCACCACAAAATGAGAAATTCTGGGAAGAAAATTGGCCAATGAAAAATAAGTTTTGTGCTTCCAACAGAGTATATGTCATAGTCATTAAATTATATCTTGATACCTAACATGGCAAGACTCACTAAAAAGGGTATAATAGAATAAGGAATTGAAAAAATAAGAACTATCACAATAATGCCTACATTTATTACATTTGTTCTTGCTGGAAAATGACTCATTTTGTAATTATTCATTTTTTAGGAGCATGCAACCAATCAAAGGAGTAAGTGGCAAGGAATATTCTGAATTAATGTATCAGTCAGCTGTGTTGCTTGAATCAGTAACTTTAGAACCTCATTCAGCTATTGTATTTGAATCAGTAATTATAGAAATCTCACTCAGCTATGGTACTTGAATCAGTAATAATAGAATCTCACCCATCTATAGGACAGAAATTGGTCATTATAGAAGACTCACTCAGCTATGGTACTTGAATCAGTAATTATAGAAACCTCACCCAGCTATAGAACTGAAATCAGTGATTGTTGTACTTTTTGAAGTTTAATATTATTTATTGATGTGAAAATCAAATGTTATTAGTCCTGCCATTTTTTTTTCCCGTACAGCTTCATGTTACAGCTGTGGCGTAAACGTCCAAACTGCTGCAGATGTTTTTGTTTACCATGCTGCAAACCTACGAATCAGGTTGGGCAGGATGACAATTATGAAGAAGAAACTGACCCAGAGAACAAGGTCCCCCCTCCTCATGCTGACCATGTTGGTTTCCTGGAGAGAGAAAGACTGAAGCCCGACCTGGGAGATTTCACCTTAGGAGAATTTACAGAGAAAGTCATTCTTTATGGGTTTTTGATGGTGAGGGTCTCTTTGGCTCGTGTACAGTTTTACATGGAACTGAAAAAAAAAATGTCTTGAGATTAGTTAATATAAGCCACAAGTTACAATTTGAATATTTCAAATCATTGATATAAACTATGAGTTTTTTTATGCTGAAACAAAATTGAAATCTTTCTACATTTTTGAAATGTTGTTTTTAACAACTTCAAACTTTCAAATCTTGCTTGGCATAAAATCAACGCAACTGAACCTAAATCTAGCTTTCACCATTACAAAGATTACAGAGTGTGGTTCTGAGTTATGTCAAAGATTACAAATGCAATTTGAAACTGATCAGGTCTGGTCTCAAAACACACCTTGATCCTGTGCGAAATCAAAATTTATTAAGCGAACAGAAGTATTTCATAATAGGAATCAAAAGATCTTACTTTAAATGCCTTTTTCCCAGATGTATTACTTGGGAAAATGTTTTTGAAATTATAATATGGAACATCTAGGTCCTTATTCAGTTTCAAAGCTGTTTTCATTATAATAGGGCATATTTATGTCCAACTGCTTTCCATGAAAATGTGCATTGCTCAGTCTTCAGGCATTATTTAGCACTTGTTCTAAGATTGTAAGGAACTTTGTTTAAAATTATAAATGCCCAAATAGATTTTTTTGAAAATACATCCCAATTATTATTAAATATGTGAATGACTCTGCTCATGTATAGGAAGTAAGCTTATTTATTTGATCATAGCTGAATAAATGTTTTTTTTCTGTCCTTTTCTTCATCAACCAGTTGTTTGCATCCTCATTTCCCCTGGCTCCATTACTTGCCCTTATCATCTGCTACATTGACATTCGGGTTGATGCTAAGCGTATGCTATGGTGGTATCGCAGACCTGTCGCCTATATTGCCCAGGATATCGGTATTAAACATATATTATTCTCAAGTTTTTCATTGTTTAAAATAGTCATGCTAAACAGCTTGGATATATTTGATTCTGTCGTACATACTGTAGTAATGGATATTCATTTTTGTCTTTAAATTATCGTAATTTTATTTGCATGCTTTATCATGATCATCATTAGCTTTGTAACAACGGTATGCTTCATTACCCAAGTTCTCTATCTATGACATTAACCAAGTTGTTTTAATTTCATTGTCTCCCCAATCAAGCCAAAACTGAAAGAATTTGTTGCCCTTGCAATCAATATTAAGGAATATATATAGGATTTGAATTCACATGACATAGTAATAATGATATACTGCTACTGCAAAGGAAATGAGATAAACAGCTTTAGGACATTTTGAATGTTAAATACTTCATGTGTGTTTAGATTTAGTTTAGACTCCAATTTATATTTTTTAAGCAAGTAAAGTTATTGAACATCATCAATATAGGCCTACTGCTCTTTGAAGCAACACCTAAATAGCGAATATTGAAAGTTAGTGAGATTTATTTTGTCTTTATCATTACATTTTGCATGTTATATATCCCAACAGGCATGTGGTACGGTATTCTCAACCTGGTCAATTTTATAGGAGTCCTGACCAATGCTTTCATCATCGCATTCACTTCAGACTGGGGCTCACAATTCAGCACGACAGGAAAGCTTTGGGTGGTCATAGGATTTGAGGTAAGTGGACCTTTGTGAGATAGATACTGAATGTAGTTTAAATATTAATAGAAAACTACATGGCCCATGATTTGTGAAACAATTAATAGTTGAGATATCTCTGTTATGAATACTTATACTTCTGCCATAGCCAAATGAAGAGCAGTATTGACAGTGTTAAATCTATGGATGATACTGCTTTTCATTTGTATATGGCAGACTTGTGCTCATAGAATATTATACATAAATTTAATTTCAATATTGCTTTTTTGGCTCTGTGGGCTTCTTTCGTTACTGTTGAGCTTGGTTTAAAAATGGGATGTTTGATTTAGAAACAATTTTTAGTGTTTTTTGTTATTGCTTTTCAATTGCTATGTTACCCTCAAAATGTATTATTCAAGTACTTTTTTTAAATTGATAAGTGAGATCAATCGTCATGTGCCTTAAAATGAATTTCTCACTGTCTTGTTATGTAGCATTACATAAATATTTTCTTCATTTTACATTTTGCCCATAGCACATTGTTTTCTTCTTGAAATTTGTTTTGGCCTACTTGATTCCTGACGTTCCACAAGAAGTGAGGTTGGCCATTAGAAGGGTGAGTGATCATAAGTGGGAGGGGAAATATTTATAACAAATTGCATGCAGAGTTGTATACTATCATCCAATAGAAGCTGAAGATCATAAAGGAAAGTGTCATCTGAAATTTGTTCTGATGTAACATGACTTTTACTCATTATATAATTTATACCAGTTCATTTAAAAACTGATTTAGATGGCTATATGTTGATACCTATGTATATTTGCTCTTTGTCTTGGTGGATGTGACTTGTTACATATATTATTTATTATGTCTTTTAGTAGGAAATGGTCTTTGTAATTTCATGAAAAGAAAATCAGCTTCAATTCTAGAAAGGCAATATACTGGCATTCACTGGCTTTGATCTGATTCCAAAAGCTGAAAAATACCATTATTTAGAGAGCAGACTTAAAGAATAGGATTTTGCATACAGCACACTTGAAAATTATCATATGAAATTGCTAACAAGTGATTGTTTCATTATGATTATAATAGCTTCACTGAAAACCAAATACATTTATACAGTTCAC
>BLXT01000945.1:868271-884804 GCA_019648995.1 Plakobranchus ocellatus
ACCAATATTATGATATCGTTTTTTTTTTTATTTGTAATTTATTATTATTATTTTTTAATAAAATAGATTTTAAGAGCTTCTCATATGAGAAACGATTACGTTTTTCACTTAGTAAATAACCATTTACAGCTTTTAGTCTTGGACACATAATATCCTCTCTTTCTCTCCCTCTAACTTTGATCGACCCTTCCCTTCCTCAAAAAGTTGATGACATTTCGTATCGGCAATGTGAAGAAACTGACTTAGGTTATTATTATTATTATTATTATTATTATTATTATTATTATTAATATTAATATACACATAAACGTATCAAATTCCCGATTTTAATTCTTTCTATCTATCTATCTATCTATCTATCTATCTATCTATCTATCTATCTATCTATCTATCTATCTATCTATCTATCTATCTATCTATCTATCTGTCTATCTATCTATCTATCTATCTATCTATCTATCTATCTATCTATCTATCTATCTATTTATTTATTTGTTTATCTCTCAGTCTTCCTACCTATCAATTTATCCATCTATTTTTTTTTTAAACTTTCCTACACGTTTTATATTTTTCAAAATACCAATTCATTTTATTGCCTATTGCATGTATTTTTGTAAAACTTTTTACTGCTACTGTCAGTTACACTGATACGCAACTGCTGCTATTGCTGCTGTTGCTGCTGCGGCTGCTGCTACAACAACAACAACAACAACAACAACAACAACAACAACAATAACCCTACGACTACTACTACTACTACTACTACTACTACTACTACTACTACTACTACTACTACTTCTACTACTACTACTACTAACAGCAGCAGCAGCAGCAGTAATAGTTGTAGTAGTAGTATTGTAGTAGTAGTAGTAGTAGTAGTAGTAGTAGTAGTAGTAGTAGTAGTAGTAGTAGTAGTAGTAGTAGTAGTTGACAGAGGGTCTGAGAGCCAGAGTCACCCCGTTGTGGAGTGTCTTTAGCCTACATAAAAACCACACCAAACCAAACCTCAACACTACATTAATAAAACAGGGACAAAAGTTGACCCTAAGTTATGTCCCTTAACAAAAGTAAATATGGCTGCGCCCATGCACTCGTGTTATGGTTTTGACGTACGGCTAGACGTCTAGATTTGGACGGTCTATTTATTACCATAATTATAGATCTAGATCTATATAAAAATTCGAGATATAAAGTATCAATTCGAGATAAGTTCACATGCATCTATATTATCTATCATCACTGTAGAAAAAGTTTTTATTTTTTCATGACTTAACATAGGAAAGTGATAGATCTAGAATGCCAAAGAAAAAGACGGGACAGAGAAAGAAAGCGGAAAAACAAAAAGAAAGACAGAAGGCTATCAACAATGCGCAGTATGAAAGAGGACTTGATCAACGTCCATGTAACCAGCTTATGGTAAGATGATATAGAGCCATCATGATTTGGATTCAGATAACTGACAAGTAATCCAGACAACCCAGAGTATCTCAGAAGAGTCTTCATATCATATCATCAGAAATCGTAACTCTTTCCATTTGACTATAGATCTAGAGAGGTCTAGATTCACATGTTTTTAAATGAAGTGACTATTTTCCCGAGTACTCAGGAAGATACTTTAAGAGGACTCATGCTTCTAGGTCTAACTTCATCAGCTGACTAAGACTACTAGATTTCGTATGCAGGTGTTACTTTAGTCTCTTCCTCTCTTTACTTTAAAATTTCTTTAAAACTAAAGTGCTAGGAAAATAAGATGACTCAATTTAACTCAGCGTTCAGGAAAATAAGGCCGGTTGTTTTTTAAATAACAATGGAAAGATTTCATCATGTACATAGAGCAAAATTATAAGGTACAATAGTTATTGCTACCATATAAAGGCTAAGACCTTTTAAAGGAAAATGAAGAAAAGGACAGTCCAACAGTTGCCCACTAGACATTATAAATGTAAACAAGTGCTTTCAAAACTTAAAAAACAATAGGAAATTTACATTAAAAAAGTTTCGCTCTAGAATCTAGACATCTAGATCTAGATCTATAGCATTATTAGTATGAAAAAATAGAAATAATATTTTGAAAATTGTTTTAAATTTGATTTATATTTGGTGTAAATCTGTTCTTTTTTTCTGTATGCTTCAGTTATCATTAAATCCTTTAAATCCAGAATATTGTTATTAAATTAGTAGTTTTTGAGTGGTTATCTTGCTCAGTAGTTCTTGAGTGGTTATTTTCCCCATTAAGAAAAATGAAAAGAGAAGGTTCATTGGCAGTCTTAGCATCATCAAAGAATTTCCAAATATAAGTGACTACTTTTAACACACTGAGTCCAATGCAAAACAAAAGTTGAAAATGTTGCAAATGAATTCTTTTTGAAGATTGATATTTATAGACAACTCTTGGCAATACATTTTCCATACACTTTTAAGCATCTCCTTCATTTCATGAAGAATTTGTGGTATGAAAGAACAATTTTTCTTCTAAGGCTAAAACTAAAACATTTTTTTAGTGTTCAAAACCTCTCTATAACTCTTCTACTTCTATCTAAACTTACTTTACCGTCTCAATGGTTTTTAAAAGATGTCATTACTGATATCTTGCTAATAAATTTAATGAAAATCAATGGTGTGTGTTGGCTTTAAATAAATTTTTTTTCCCTTAAAGTGGAATCCTTTTAAACAGAAATTTATACAAGACTAAAGTTTGTACTTTGGTAAGGCAGATAATTGCTCCTTAGAGTGGTATCACAATAAAGATAGTACCTAGCAACCTGGCCCTAAATGTTCTTGCTTTAACCAATAATTCAGATTTTAAAAAAATATTTTTGTTTTAAAAGTTTATTCCTTGTTTTTCAAATGGATGTCTAAATAAATGTTTAGTTAGGTATGTTTTGTCTGAAGGGAATAACAATCTAAGGAATGATTAGGTAGAAATTACAGGTTAGATCAAAACCATGACAAAGCTAAAAGTTTAAGTGTGTAATATATAATACACTTAAAAGTTAATAAATGATGACTGACCAATGCTTTGCGACTATTATTATATAATTTCTGTTAAAGGAAACAAGGGAATCAGCTTCAAATTATTATTATTATCTACAACAAATAGAATTTAATATATTTATGAATACTTATTTTTAAAGCTTTAAAATTACAATTTAGGTTAACTTATTACAATTAGTGTCAGTTTGCATTGTAAAATTTGATTTTTTTTTTTTTTTTTTGCAATTACATCATAAACATCAGTCTTGCATGGTGTAATTCTTGCTCTTTCATTTTCACTTAAAACCACACAACCGCAAGGGGAATGGTAATGAAGGTGGTAACCGTGTGTGAAAGCTATGAAGATTTTTTCAAAAGCCTTGAAAGAGTTTGAAGAATTATCATGTAGTAACGCCTTCGTGCTTAAAAAGACTACAGAAAAAGGGGAGACGGCAAATAAAAGAAGAAAAATAAAAGTAAAATAAAAATAAATTGTTTTTCTTAGTGAGGCAACATTTCATGTGTAGCCACTGTGGTTCTGTGAAACAGTCAAAGAAAAGAAAGACTGAGAGGAAGACCCATGTTGCGCAGAAGACAAAGTCGAATCAATTAAGTACCTACTTACTACCTTACTGGGACTGCATGTATCTAAATCTAGAATTAGATCTAGAACTTAGATAGATCTAAAAATATTGAAATTCAATATCTTGATCTATATCCAGTTTGGCCGTTGAACACACCCTGTGTGAATAGCTAGAATCATCATTAGGGACCATTCACAATTGACGTCAACCAAAATTTGGCAAAAATTGACCCTCCCCGCCTCAGTTGATGTCAACTTCAACATTCTTATGTATTATATGTTCACTGCTTGGATGTATTGTATAATGATGTACACAATGCACAAGCAATTTATTCAGTTTTGAGAAGTCAAATGACTTTTTTTTAGCAATGTCTTAACATCAAATTTGAACACTTTTCTTACATTTTCTTTGTTTAATCAAACAAAAAAAGGGACCCAGATTTTAGCTTAGCAGCTTTCAATTTCAATGCATACATTTGATCAGTAAAGTTCACGACACTGCCTTCTTTTATTTCTTTCTTTAAAATTGTCCATTGAGAACTCGTTTTTTCTTAATTTCAGAATCTTTTAGAGAAGGATGAGCTGCTTTGAAAGCTCTGTAAGAATCTTGATAACATTCAGAGACACCCATCGCAATCTTCTTTGATTTAGTTCGTGAAAACAACTGTAACATCAGGGTTGCCAGATAGCTTACGTGACCTGTGAAGGTTCTTTTGTTGCATTTGGAGGTCACTTTCAGGAAACATGCACATTTTTTTCCTAAGTTTTCTTTGACATATAGTAGCGTGGTCAACATCAGCTTTTTAAGAACACCCCCTTTCCCTTGACCTGCCCCTTTCCTGCCATCTTGGTTGATGTCAATTGTGAACTGTCCCTTATTTTGCTGTCCCCACTTGGAAGGCAAAGTTAACTTTGTTCAATGCTTTTACGATGCGAATTTGAAAAAAAAAAAAAGCAATGCACATCGTTTTTACAATGCGAATTGAAAAAGAAACAATGCACATCATTTTTTTACGATGCGAATTGAGCTTCCTTACTTTTAATGTTATATCTTTAATAATTTTTCCTGTTCTTTAACCAACCTTTCATTTTATATTTTCAGGAATGCGAGCATTGCAAAAGGTACAGTATTTATGTTATCAGTCTGCTTGTAGCTCTGGGGAGTTTTTGTTCTCAAATAAATTAATTTACAAATTGTGAATTTGTATTTATTATGTTGAAAAACCTACAACTAAGCCTGTCAGTTTTGTTAATATCAAAAAAAAAAAAAAAGAAGGCTTGTGTTTGGTTTCACTTTTTTGCTGCCTTTCTGAACCTGAAAATTCTCTTTTTTTTTAAGTTCCATTTTTGAGGCAGTCATTAGAAATTATGTCTGTTTCTCTGCATTTTCTCTGCATCTTGGATAAAATATTATCCAGATCTTTATTGCTAGTGTTAGCGTCCTTTTTTTTTTCCATCAAATTTTCTGGATAAGTGAGATTTTAAACCTCTTTTTAAAAAATTGTCGGTTATAATACAAATCTTCTGAGGGTGCCCTGTCTGGAACAGACATTGGCGATCATGTTCCCCCAGTCAAACCTATTTTCAGTTAACCTTATAAAATTCTTGTTGCTACCATTACTTGAGCTAAGACTTTCAAATAAATAAAAGTAATTATTTGTCTACCTGTCCTGGTTTGCCTTCAATCTTTCCGGTGAACTATTATTAGTATTAAGTGTTCTGAATCCTTGTTTTGGCAAATGTGTCCTAGGAATTTTAGTTGCCTCTGTCATATGGTTTTAATTAATGATCACTCAAGATTAGCTTCTTTCAAGACCAATTCATTGGACTTTTTTTCCATCCATGATAAGATTAGCTTCTTTTGGTACCAATTTATAGGACTTTTTTTTCTATCCATGATATCCATATCATTATTTTAATAACCACTTCCATATAACAGTGCTGACCATAAATATATGTTTTCATTAATACCCTTATGGAGTCCATACTTATGTTTCTATTTGTCAAGCCAATGATAAAAAAATAAAATAAATTTGCAGTAGATTGGTGATAAAAAGACAAAACAATATTTACAGAATGCATTGTTGTTATGTCTTTGTGTAGTGTAACTAAATGATGAAGCCAAAAAAAGGTGAAATGCTTTAATGGATTACCGTTCAATTGACTTTTTGTTTTTCCAGTAGTTTAAGTAAGTAATTGTAAATGTACCCCTGCATTCTCATGATCTTTTAACTCATAACTTTGTTTCCAAGAGTGGTATGTCTGAGTTTTCAGGTTATACTTGAATAATTGCGAGATTTAATGGTTTGGCTACTGTTTTAGCTACAATTACTCTATCTGAAATTGAACACCAGCTGCTCTTTCAACGGATAAGATACCACTACCTCTTTCATGAGTATTTTCCCTGTGTAAATTAGAGCTTTCTTATTGGTTTTACGGAACCTTCTCCTTTCCATCTTACCACAGCAAGCCCAAGGATGTTATGTTCATTCTGTTAATTTCTAGATTGGCATTATCTGACTTAACTTTTTGGTGCAGTGTACTCATTTTCCATGTTTCTACTTTTAATATTTATTTGTTATTAATTTTGAAAGCAGATGCTACTATTGCTAGATGAAGATCTGGAGCCACCTGCTGCATGTGGCTATCCCTGTCGCATGAGGGATTTGGATGCATATCACAAACCCCCTTAATGTTGTCAACCAAAATCTTTGTTCATTTTGCTCCATGATTATTTTGGGGAAATTACAGCAGAGATTTTCCTTGCCAATTTGTGCATGGCCTCTCTGCTAGCCTTTGTTTTGTAACAAACCCACAAGGCAGCAGGGGTCTGTGGATAGCTATTGTCCTAATCAGGATCTTCTGCCCTTCGTATTCTTATTTTTATTCCTACTGGGTTCCACCATCCTTCCCATCAATTTAAAATTAAATACTGTTAAATTGCCAATTGTATGGCTGATGCAGTTTGACATCATGCACAAGAACTCAAAAGTTCCTTTATTGTTTTAAGTAGTGATCATCTAACAGTGTTATCATGTCAATTGATTTTTTTTTTTTTTTAAATTTAATTTTCATTACAATTCCATTTTCAACTCTCTTTTCTGCCTTTAGTTTTTTGTTTTTTTTTAAATATCTCCATTTAATTTTTGGAAGAGGCTAGGTAGACCCCAATTGGGGACTACGTAGTCATGGTGTCTAGGTAGTCCCCTATTGGGGATCACCTAGCCACCATGGCTACGTAGTCCCCATTTGAGTTATAAACACAAAACAAACATATGTGTTGTCTTCCAAGTAAATTTATTTAACTCTGTTGAAATAAAACATGTAATAGAAATGGAACATAGTGTGACATAAAATTAGATACGTATACCTTTAAACAACGAATAATAAAGAAGACAGAATAAAAATGTATTATATTAAAATTTAACATGTCAATATACACAAACATTTTGTTCAGACAGCAAGTGTTAACCATAAGGGAAACACATTACACATAATTTAATGATAACTTTTCCCTCGAAATAAGTAAAATATTTACGGTCTTCAAATGAAATTTTATCATTAATGAAACAAAATTTCAGAGATAAAATAACAATTGTAACTACACCAAAGGTTACAAACAGGGACGTATATATAATAGTTGCAGTCATAATTTATTTAGACACATCAATCACATGCCAACTTTACTGCATTACAAACATCTTCTACATATGTATACTGACGTGGGGCAGAGCGAAAGTTTAAACAAGAACATTGAAACCACTGTTTACAGAAGTCACAATCTACCCGTTTAATCATCCCATTCACACAAAACTCCCTTGCAAGCTCTATGTCTCCACAAACATGACACAAAACATACGAATCAACAGCAGCACTCTCTCCAACAACATTTGTTGCCAACTTCCTTTACTTCGCAAATCTGCTAATACGATCTTGGCCTTTTGGCTGACCTTTTGTGTCACAGTTTGCAACAACAGCACTCTCTCCATCAGGGACACCAACAACAGTACTTTTTCCATCAGGGACATTAACAACAGCAATCTCTCCATCCATCAGGGACATTAACAACAGCACTCCAGCACTCTCTCCATCCATCAGGGACATTAACAACAGCACTCTCTCCATCACTCTCCATCAGGAACATTAACAACAGCTCTCTCTCCATCGGTGACATAAAATAAACAGCACTCATTCCTTCGGAAACATCAACAAGAGCACTCTTTGAGTGTTTACATACCCCTGAACATTCGCAGTTAGAAGTGATTTCTGTGATAGTCAAAAAAAAAAAAGGATAGAAACGAGAAGCGTAGATTTTTGTAACATTCGGATAAGTCAAGTGTTAAGAGCCAAATTGAACTTAAAACCTAGATCTAGATCTAGTTCTTTTCAGTGTAAAGTTAATATAGTTAGTGATGTACAGTCTATGTTCTATGTATCATGTAGAATCTAGATCTAGGCTAGATTGTACATCACTATCTATCCTTTACAAGCAAAAGAACTAGATCTAGGTTCTACTTTCAACTTAGCTTTGACACATGACTTACCTTAATGTTACTTTTCTGTACACAAGACAATCTGCGTACTTCAGACCTTTCAACCTCTGGTTGATATAGCTGACCAGCTCGCTGCCCTGGCCTATTATAAGGCGCCAAATAGTTTTTCTTCTCTTTTCTTTAACAGCTGTGTAAAATGAGAGAAGCTTTTGAAAGCTTGTCCAACAATAATAGCTAAATTCCTGTCATCCTCCACTGTATCCTCTGAGAGGCATTGGACCCACCTATTTAACCCATTTACACTTCCTTACCAAAATTCAACTAAGGGCATAGAGATGTATTCTCCTTTTTAAATCAACTGAGCATTAAGGACACAATCTAACATTTTTGGGGAGCACCTAGCCACCATGACTACGTAGTCCCCAATTGGGGTCTACCTAGACACTGCGTTAATTTTTACTCATCCTCAGTATTGCATTGCAATAAACAGGGAACTCACTAATACTCTTCTCATAATTCATGTATTTTCTGAAATCTGTATTTTTCTGTTTTTCTTTCTTGAAGGTAAAATTTTGACCATCATTCACGTGTTAAGTTTTTTTTATTTTATTTTTTTGTTGTATATTTGTAATTTTTTGTTGTTGCTTTTTTTATTTTTATTCTTTTATTTATATATTTATTTATTTTTTGTTAGCTGTGGTTTCAGCAGTTTTTTCAAAGTTAATGATATTCAGTTTCTTTTTTGTGAAATGGAATAAGAGAACTTTAAAAGTGATAAACCATTTTATGTACTCATGTTTCAGGACTCAGAAGAATAGAGCCTTTTGCTATTTTTGCAACATGTTGCAGAGAATGCCAATATGTGCCCAGTGTGGTAACTATGTTTTTACTACCTTTCATAATTGCACATACATAATAATAGATCTAGTCCTACAGTGTGGAAGATAGCTTTCACACTTTCAATCATTTTTTGCAAAAAAAAAAAATTCAAATTTTGGCAACATGACCCATTTTATGGTAGCGATAACACAGTGTGATAAATATAGGTATGGAATGTAGGGCTCGAAAGCCTGCAGAAACCAAACCAATCCCTAATATGTTTCTGCATCATTTTAAAGCATACATCAGTATAGTGAGTCCTGCATACTTTATTTGCCTATGTCTGATACAATGTAAAGAGTATTGTTAAGATTTCCAGCACTCCTCAGCAAGATTTTCTTCATTTTCTATCCCATGCAAAGTCAGTGTGATACTCTATCTGGGGTATTTTATTTCCAGGTAAAATTAAATGCATGTCCAAGGGAGGTGATTGCGCAGTGCGTCATGCTGGCCAGTATGTGACTGGGCTAGGGATGGTAGTAAGTGTTGAAAACTTAAACGTAATAGGTTGAAAAGTTTAAAAATTGCTTATAATCAACTTCTTAAGAAGCGATTTTATATACTGACTGTTTTTAAGAATTTATAAGAAAAAATTGAAAATGTATTGTACTTTTTTTCCCCTTTAAATTGGAGATGCTTGTCTTGAATATGTGTTTAGTGGTGATAAATAAAGCTTCTTTTGATAAAATGGTGATAAAAAATACTAGTAAGTTTGACTTGAGTAGTATTTCATATGACTACTGAAATGAACATCTATCTTCTAATATGTTTCAAAGACTTTCATCAATACAGAAGATGTTAGAATATTTGTGATTAAGATTTCAACAAGAAAACACTAGTTTGTAATGTTGTAAAAAAAACTTCTTTTTTCAGGGTGCCATATGTGATTTTTGTGAGGCTTGGATCTGCCACAGCAAAAGATGTCTACAAACCCATGCTTGCTCCTGCCCAATGGCTGATGCTGTCTGCCTTGAATGCAAACGAGGGGTATGGGATCATGGTATGGAAATTGCTTATATTTTGAACAAACAACTGACGGCTCAAATTGCTATTCATTTCTTTCTTTCATATTTTTTTAAAAGAGGAAGCTGGTCTTGTAAGCAACACTTACATTATGAATCCTTTCAGTGGTACATGATTTACTTTCCTTTGTACTAGATCTAGATCTAAATTTTTTATTTAGGCCTGCAGGGTAAAAAAAAGTATGTATAGTGTGGTTTAAGCCTAGAATAAATGTCTAGATTGCCTGAATTAGTCTGGATGTGGATTGTCCCTTATTCTAGCTCTAGCTCTAGAGTCAGCATGAGACAAATGCAACTGACTTTTTGGAGACTATTAAGACACTCAAAGAAAGACAGAAGCTATATTACTAAAAATTCTCAAAGTGATCATAAATGCTTGTTTAAGACAAAACTTTCATGTCACCGTTTAAAAAAACAAGTATTTAAAGGTTTAGCTTATAAAGTATTTGTTGAAATATTAAACTTCTCATTACTTTTCTATGTTAATATAAAGAAGTCAAACAAAGAACATAATACATCCAACTCTTAATGCTTGTCTCAAGATATATGAATGTATATATATATATCTTTCAAATTATATAGTGAAATCTTGAACCCTACTTTAATAAAAAGAATATCCCAAAACTCTTTTGTATTGTATTTTTTATATGAAAAGTCTAAATATTCTGACTCGCTTCATGTTTTTAGGCGGTCGAATCTTCACCTGCAGCTTCTGCTCAGAATATCTATGTGAAGACGACCAATTTGAGCACCAGGCTAGCTGCCAGGTGTTAGAAGCAGAAAATTACAAGTGTGAGTAGATTTTCAAAAAAAATTTTCTGCTTTTTTCTTTCACAATCCTGAACTAACAGTTCACTGGATCTTTTATAGGCCCAATTTTGATTGTTTTTCTAAATATTAATAATTATCCCATACACAAACTTTTTTATTTGATCTGTGCCTTGAATATTGATTGGATGACCTGGATGTAGAATTTGGACATAGTATTAGTAAGTGACAACTTCAATGCTTTGGATTCTCACATTTAGTAAAATTCATATTTAAACAACTTTAAATAAAAGTATGTCAGCGAACCAAATTAGCCAATATTCAGCTGAAGTATTAATGTTATTAATTTTCTTCTTCGAATGAACTCATAATTGTATCAAAAGAAAAAAATGGATTTGAGCTGTCTCAAAGACCAGTTTTTAGATTTAATTTATTACCAGTGATCTCAAAACATGTATCTTAGAGAACTTTAGTTACAAAGCTTCCATGTGTACCAGAATATGGGTTTTCATTATAGTTGGATTTCTATTTTTAATGTACTGCGCCCCTCTAGGAATCAGAATTTTTTGTCAAGTTTGTTGAGTCAGAGAGGTTTGTCAATAACTCCCTCAATGTCTCATTCAATTTAAGTTTACTCCTAAAATTTAAGGAAAAATAGTCATGCACATTTTTTGGGATGCTTTACTTAATTATACAGAGTTGAATGTATATATCAATATTTCAGCTTCAAATTCATTATCTCTTTTCTTAAAAGTAAACTAATTTTCAAATTTGGACGTTATGTATTCAATAAAATATATTGAAGTAATTTTTGGTGGATAGGTTTGTTTTTCTTTCTTCTACAACTTTAATAGTTTTTGTAATTTAATCAATGAATTTTTTTTAATAGCAGTGATTACTCTCCTGCATTGTTTTTTGCCTTTCCCCAAATCACCCGTTTTTTTAGGTCTTTCATGCAATAAATTAGGACAATACTCCTGTTTGAGGTGCAAGGTATGTGTATGATCAACAAAAATTTTCATTCAAATTTTTTTTTTTTTTAGTTGCATTAAAAAATACTGCGGGAGCTGTTCCTAGTTTCATAGTATTTCTGGTTCAGAAGACTCTACTGGGGTTATGTAATTTATGATTTTCAAAGACACTCAAGCATTTGTCCTGTTTAAAATGATGGTAATTTAGAAAAAAAACAAAACAAATGACCAAGCCCTATTGACCATTGGGCACTTTTTTCTTTCATGAAATTTCCTTTTTTTTTTTTGTGCTTCATTGTATAAGATTAATAATTTTTATAAGAAGCAACAAAGAAAATGAGGCGTACAACTTTAAATCACTTCAAATCTCTCCCTAGCATTGCTAAAGATTGTGGTCTAAAACTTTGAGAACTGTGTTCAGTTTGACAAATAAGGTGGCGAGAGTTGATACCAGCTTAGCAAAGTAAAAATATTAAGCTGAGCGGATATTAAGTGTTTATTGTATCAAACTATTGACTTTTTTTCGAACATTTTTTGTTGTTCTCTAAAACGTCTGTATCTAAATGGTGATTTTGACTCCTGCACAACTATTTTACCAGTTTTTTGTACATAATCAGACATTAACTTGTGGCAGCCTTATAAATTCTGGCATTATTTTGCATACTTGTTTAATGTGTGTAAGATATACTTTGTAGAGAGATAACAACAACTAATTGTAAGTAATTTTGTTCAACTGGAATTCTTTTTTATTGGTTCCTTCAGCAATGCTACTGTGATGATCATGTGCGGCGCAAAGGTTTTAAATATGTGAAAGGACAAGCTATACCATGCCCCAAGTGTGGAATGGATGTTCAAGAGGTCAAAGAGCTGAGCATGTCCAGTGAGTCTTGGGTTTATCATTAAGTGTTACTGATTTTGAGATATTTATGGATGAAATCTGTAACTATTTAGGCTAGAAGGGTCAGGAGGTTAAAATTTGTCATATGATCTTCTTGAAATGTGCAGTTACGAGTTATGTGAGTTTTTTCCTGTTATTGATTTTTTTTTTTAAATTCATAATTACATCTTTTCTTTTAAAAAACAGACAGGAAAGATTTTTGTATAAGTTTCCAATTTTTCCATACTTCTATGATTTTCTTTATTGCTGACCCAAGTCAAAAGAATCAAACATTTAATTCTAAGAATATAGCCATAATATTTCTTCCACAAAAAGAGTCTCTTTTAAAATCATTATGCTTACTAATCTATTAAACTAATGACAATGGACCTAACCTGACTGTTTTTCAGCACGGGGCTACAAATATGGGAGACAACAGATGGCTAACAATGATGACAGTGATGATTATGATGATGAATACAGCTATATGGGTGGTGCCTCAGGAGGCTTCACATTTGGTGGTTACACACTCGGTGGTGGAAGGGTCACTAGAAATGATGGTAAGCTGATTTTTTTAAGCATAAGGAGTTTGGTGTGGTTTTTTATTTTTTTTCAGTGAACTTTAACTTCTTTTTCTTTTATCATTTTGTAAAATTACTAGGAAGGGAGATTAACTTTTCACATAGTTAAAAAGTTTGTCTCTAGTAGTTTATATGTTATTGTAATATGACTTTGTCTATATGTTTAATGTTTGCCACTAGAAGCTCCTCTTGCATTTTGTCTATTTATATTTTATATTTAACGCTATTTTAGTACTATTTTTTTTTTCACTCCTGACAAACATCCCACCTAGGCTGCCTTGATTTAGGAAATCATATGTACATACATGTAAAGAATATTTAAAATTTTAAAAAATTGTTAACTTCTACATCAGTATGTCATCATTGCCTAGGGAAAGAAAAACATAATATATTTACAGAGAAGCATTGATGACAAATAAAATTTTGTTTAAATACCATTTTGAAACGATCATGCCTGGCCTATATAGCCAGGAGATATCATATGGTCAGATAGGAACTAAATATTATCTACTGCAAAAAAAAACAACAAAAAAACCTCATAGATCTTGTTAATTGAATTAAGTTTTTGGCTAGAGAAGAAGTTTTTACATGGATTTTTATCTTTCCTTTGCTTATCATATCTGCCATAGGGAATGCTGTTTCAAACTTCACTCAGCCGTTGTCCTTGGAAAGTGAACTGTTCATTTATTTTTTTTTTAATGTGAATAGAAAACAAGAGCCATACTTTTTTAAGAAAAAAAATAAAGAGGGTCAAATATTAGACGATGTCAGAAAATCTATGACAACTTTCTAAGTTAAATACCTTTTCATAATGAAGGAAAAAAGATGTTAAGAGTATTAAGTATTTGGTATTTGCATCCAAATTGTATAACAAGATGTGCTTTGCCTTGAGCCAAGATTTTTAACATCAGCAAATGGCAATAATCATATTAGTATCAATACTTCTGAATGATTTTGAGTTTTTTGCATCATTATTTTAAAGAATAATCCAATCGATAAGTCAATGATGATTTTTATCTTGCAAGGACATCAACTCATGAGTAGTCCACTGTATGTAAATGATAAAAAAAATTCATTCTAGTTCTTTAACAAAACTAATCTTTCCTAAAACCAAAAACTTAAGGAATTTTTTTCATTTCATATACAGTGACACTGTTGAAATGGAGACAAAGTATGGTGGTTATTTAGAAAGATTTATCACAAACAAAGAAAAAACCTTTGCAAAAGTGAAAATGCACCAACTTCATGGATCGTACATTTATTTATTCCTTTTTTATCTTAAAAAAATAAAAGTTCTATGTCTATTACATGTCTTGCTCATTTGCAGATGATGATGATGATGATGACGACGATGATGACGAAGAAGATGAAGAAAGTGAGGAAGAGGACGATGAAGAGGAAGAGTCTGGAAGTAAAGAAAACAATGAAGAAGGAATTGAAAAATTGACAATATGAAAAATGTAAAACTTTTACAGATGCAGATTTATTTATTCAAACATAGGGGTTTCAGAAATGTAGTGCTTTACCCAAATCTTCAGCAATGTCTGTCATGAGACTGCAGATAAACTGGGGCCTCCAGCAGTAGGATTATGACTTTATTCAATAAATTGAATAAATTAAACAAAGTTGAGACTTTTCTTGGTTTTGTAAGTTTCATCATTTATTCTAAATTTGATGTACTTTATTTTGTGTACTTGTGCCTAATCTCTGCAAGGTTTTTTTTTTTTTTGTGCCTGGGGCGGAGACTCAAAATAGTGAAAGAAAAAAATGATTCACACTGCATAGTTAAAAGGAATTTCTTTCTTTTTTTTTTGTTTTTTCATGGTCCTTAATTTGAAACAAAGATTAAGAAGATAATCATGACATTGCGTATATTGTGATAATGACAATTTACAGCTGCGGTTGGATGATAATAAAAAGGCACAACAGTATTTACACAATACACAGTAATAGTGTTATTACAACATCTGGAGTTTGGAAAGAAAAAAATAAATCAATCATGTAGTTTCCTTTATTACAAGATAATGTTCAGATGAATTACAGTATGCCTCGGAGTCAATGGACTAGCTTGGTCATTTTTTAAAGTTTTTTGGATGCAAAGTTCGTTGGATCAAAGGTCATAATAATACTCTAGCCTGCAGTTTCAACACTCGTGCAGAGTTATTCAGATCTTTACAAAGCCAATCTCCCTCTATTCACAACCCTCCTTTTTGCCCCCTCTACCCCAACCCACCTTTTTTGTTCTTGTTTGATTCGGACAGCCCAGGTAGTGTGAATCAGAAGATAATTAATCCAATATCATGAACTTGCAAAATTGCTTTGGCCAGCAAGGGGTAGGCAAAGATGGTTAGAGATGCTCGACAGCCTGATTACGTTCACTATCACTCAGTAAATTGTTTAGATTTACAACCACTCTTAAAGTCTTTACCCTTCCCACCCAACATCCATGTTTCGACGACTTTGGCTCTTTGATCCATACATATCTGTTCTCCCATGCGTCGGCTGCCACCCACTCCTCTCCTTTCATTATTTTCACCTTGAGTGTCTGTGCTTTGCTCTACCGTACCCTTATAATGTAGCCTACTGCATATCAGTGTATTACTTGACAGTGGACAGCGAACCTTTTGATTAAATGTCAACTAGATTTATCCACAAACATGTAGAAAAGCATTTTATTGTAGGCTTGCTCACATTTATGGCTTGTTGAACCCGAGGATGGGCCTGAGATTAGTTTTGTTTGATTCAAGAGAGAGTAAAAGGAGGAAAAAAACAGGGATTTTTCCTTGTTCATTGAATGCATGGTGTTCTTTTAGTTTGAGTTCATTGGATTCAAAGTGCACTGTGCATGTATTCACAAGCTGTTATCATAACTAAAATTTTTATCATTCCCATATGATTACATATTATTGTATAAAAATCGTATTTAAGCAGTGATTACAAAACACTCTTTCAACATCAGTTTAGCGCATATTTAAAAAAACATATGGTTTTGATGAACATGAAGCGTATGCAAATATTTCTTCCATTTCAAGTGAAAGTCTCTCTGAGAGCGGTACTTAAAAAATAAAAAAAGATGGAAATAGGTTGCATTAGTCTGAAATTAGAGATATAAACAAAAATACATGCTTTAAAGCATTGCGGCATTATATGTAGTATAGGGGGTCCAGCTTATTCTCCATGAATAGTGTGAAAAGATAAATCAATTATATAAATCTGATTTCATATGGAAAAGTCAATACTTCTATATTATGCATGTACACGTGTATGGAGTTTATGATATACATGTACACTCCCATTTCTCAACAATCTTAAGTACAAGAATTAAATTAAAAAATATACTTAAAAATATAAACAATAATAAGACCCCAATATAAAAAAAATGGGGG
>BLXT01000945.1:1035824-1041537 GCA_019648995.1 Plakobranchus ocellatus
ACAACTATCGTTTGGTTTTATTTATTAAGTGTAAAGGAACTTATCTCACATGACTTTAAATAACAAAAATTCTTCATAATAATAACTTTATTTTTAAGAAAGAAGCTTTTTCATGCCAATAACTACTACGCTCTGTTCTCATTTCACAAATTTTGAATATTTAAATGTTTTCGCTTCATCGGTTTGCAATGATACTTCTGAGAAGTCTAGAAATTTTTAAATCAAGTCACAAACTTTATCGGGTAATTAGCGTGGAAAAAGTCTAGAAATTAGGAAAGCAAGTGACAAAATTTATCGGATGATGAGCGTAGAAAAAGTCTAGACATTATGAAATCAAGTGACAAAATTATCAGGTAATTAGCGTTGAAGAAGCGAGATCGAGTACGTTTTCTACTACACACTTTAATTGATCTTTTTTTTTTTTTTTTGTAATTTTGTTGTAAATAAATGTATAAATATTTGGTTTTGTTCATGAAATTGTGAATTTCTGGGGACTATCGGAACTCTAGCTGAGAGCGTACCCGAGGACATTTGGAAGATCCCAATGACCAGCCAGCAAAATGGACAATGGCCCAAAGACAATTGAGTGACCATCCTTTTAATCCAGAAGTGGCTTTCTGTCATCGTGCAAGGGAAATAACTCCTGGCACAGCGGTCATTACATTAGTCCCGGGGAATGAGGGAAATAAATTGGACTCGAATAGGACAGTCTTCTCTATATGGTAGCACCCTTTCTCTCAATCTCTATTCAGCTCTGTTTGCCTCTCTGTCTATTTGTCTGTTCTTCTGCCTTTCTGCCCCTGTCTCCGACTCTCTCTCTCTCTCTCCCTCTTGTCTTTCTCTCTGTAGCCCAGCCTTTGCAATTAACAAAAAGAAAAAATGTTACATGCTGGATTGGTATCAAGTTTGAGTGAGTAAAAACTTCTAATTATTTTCTTTTCCAGTTCACATGAGAATAATGCTTTTTTTTTTGGTTTCCCAATCAAACGCTTTATCTGTTAATTTTATCTCTTGATTTCAATAGCTTCTTTTTATATTTAGTGCGTTCGTATTTTTTTTTCTTTAATCTGTAGTGAGAGATACACTGCAAGAGAGATCAAAAGAGCGAGAAAAGAAGAGAGAGGGGGAGAGAGAGAGAGAGAGAGAGAGAAAGAGAGAGAGAGTCAGACTCAGAGATAAAGAAAAAAAAAACAAAGAAAAGAGCGTGAGTGAAATTGAGAGTGTGTGTGTAAACGAAAGAGAAAGAAAGAGAGACAGCTACAGAGAGACATAGAGAAAGAGAGAGAGAGAGAAAGAGAGGGAGAGAGAGAGAGAGAGAGAGAGAGAGAGAGAGAGAGAGACAGACGGAAGATGGGGCGAATGCTGTAATTGAAAAAAGATTCCAGCATATTTTCAAGGCAATGAGATTTGGATGTAGAAAGTTGGGTGAGTGAGATGGTAGTTAGTTTTAGTATGTGTGTTTGTCCTGATGGAGAAAGTGGGGGTGGGAAATGAATGGTGAAACAGTATGCGGAGAGGAATATAATATATAATGATTCATATTGAGTTTAGGTGTGTGACACATAGTTAACTTCTTTTTATAATTTCTAAAAAAAAAAAATTATGGATAGTCATTTCATACTGCCATTCCTACCACAGATATAAAAACAACGCTACTGTCGCCAAGGCAACTTAAAACTTCCTCTCCCCCAAACTGACATTTGACTGGGACAGCACGAGGAAAGATACGCATCTTAGAGAACTAATTATTCACTATCGGGAAAACCAAAACTTGTCAAATCTTTGATCTTTGTCTTTGGCTCTGCTTGGTGAACTTAGCATGAAACTGGACCCAAAATACATACGACAAACACGGGGTTGTTAATGCCAGACGTACGTGGAATAGAGATTTAGCACATAAAGTACATAGGGGAAATCGGATTTGGCACATTCGGTACGTATCATCCTCCAGGTGTGAAATAGACAGAGGTCCTTTACTGAGGAGTAAGCCCTATCTGGTGTCGCATTGGGCTGGGCTAAACCATCTCGAAGGCACGTTCCATCAGGATCATTGTCCGCATCCATTTTTCCCATTCTTTCTGTGGGTAGGAAAAGAAGATTGGAGATCGGGACACTCGGCCAGAGCTTGCTCGCGTTCAGCATTGGTAATTTCTATACTTCAAGCTAATGTTTTAAAGGCACAGACTTAGCATGGTATTAACAATGGTTAAGCGAATCATAATGTTGATAATAAATACAGGCAAAGAAAAAAAAATTCATTTCTGGCGGATTGTGTTTGAGACGATTGCACTTTGTTCAAAATTATTTCGAATTAAAATGCGTTTTTTTCTCTTTGCATTTGATTGACTCAAGAATTTTCAAACATAAATATATAAAGTATTACAAGGCAAACCCCTTTATCATAAAACAGCGCTCGTCGTTTAATTATGCTTATTGTAAATCTGGTAAAACAATCGCTTCTAATTGGCCACCTCTGGTGCATGAGTGAGGATTTGGGCAAGGAGAATAACTTTATAACTTATGTAGTTACCCTCATAATAGTATGGTTATTGGGGGTCTTAAAATCTTGGCAGCTCTCTAAAGCCAAGCTGCCGTGGCTCTGGAAGATTTGGTTTTGTGTATATATATACCCTCTCTACTACAAGGTGATCTCAGGCTTTCGGGTCCTCCGTCAGGCAAGTGTCGATCCGGAAGACACGTCATTTCGTTTGCATTATCAAAAAGAGCTCTTCTTTTTCTTCTCCTCTTACTTTTTTTTTACACTTCCATCGCCTCCTCCTTTTTAACTTCTTCAAAATCATTGTAATCCTACTCATCATCATCAATATTATTTGTCTCTCCTTTATAATTGAAATGCAATCGTTTTTGGAGTATAATATAAGCCGAAATCTTGGATCAATTTGCTACGATTATTAAAAAAAAAAAACAACAACAAACAACCCCCCCCCCCCACACACACACACCCACCCCAAGATCAAATGAAAACAAAGCAAAAAGAGGGAAAAAAAAGAAGCCACGAAAAAAATGCATACTTTTTATTAGCCAAAACTACTCGCATTGTCTTGTTTCAAGTATCATCCAACATATCCTTAATCCTCACCTGAAAACACTTCCACTCACAGTTTTGCGACCATCTAGTCAAATTAATACCACTGACAACAAAAACAAATAAATAAAAACAAAACATAGAAAAAGCTAAAACATACAAGGTCAATATCATAATGTCTACTTAAAAGGAAATAAAAAACAATAACAACAAAAAAACAAATGACCTCATAGTATTTGTCGTGATGCTCCAATTTGTTAAGGCTAGCTCGATTCAGACCCTTTAGGAAGGCTGTTGTTTACCACTCATCAGACGATTCCCTGTCACGGAAGATAAGACTCATACGCTCTTGCTAAGAAGGAAAAAAATTAGAGTTTGGTTTATTTATTTATTTATTTTTTTATTTATTTATTTATTTATTTATTTATTTATTTATTAATGTATTTATTTTGACAGTGTCTGAATCATTTGTATCACTAAGCATTCACATTAAACCCAAAAGTTTTCACAATGTACGGTAGAATTTCATAATTTCCTACGCCAATCTACGAGAGGTCGTAAGTGGCATAATGGCTAGCGAATCTGCTATGAAGTGTGCGAGGACCTATCTAGTGTTGGTTAGAATTTAAGCTCGCCTTTAAACGCCTGGGACTAGACGAGCCAGCCACACAAAAGCATAACAAAGCCATGTACCGTCTGAACAAAAACATGGACAAAAATAGACAATTTTATCATAGAACTTATTTTTAGTGCCTTTTTGAGCCTTTTTAAATCGCTCTTTTCAGAAAATCAGATTGAATGCCAACACGCCAGACATTCCCCGAGTATTTAGGGCAATATTCTCCAAAACGAATGGTGAAAATAATGAGCTAGCTGAGCAAAGAGATCTTGTAATGACAATTATTTTATCTTGAAAACACATTATGTTTTTCATAGTTTATCTCCTATATTTGGAAACACAATATTACAGCTAAATTATACGTTCGCACATCTGAATACCATAGGTACATTGAAAAATATGGAAGGCAATGTCTTCGCCTGGGCCTAATTAATTTAACAGCGAAAGCATTGATTGGTGACACAAGAGACAAGCCCACGTCAAACTGAAACTTACAGCATAAACATCACCTCAATTTCGCAATTATCCCGTCATAATTCCCGACGAAATAATGTTACCTTTTTAAAAAAAATCTGTTTGATCTGTAAAGTAGAGAATTTATGATAAATTGTAGGTTGAAAGTTACGTAGCCTAAGTCCTTGAAATTGATTACAACAAAACAAACATCACAAAAGAAGAAAAAATATTATGGGGGCGTAGAGTTAAAAAAAAACCTTCTTTTTATTTCGCATCTTTTTAACAATCTTTTGCTATCTACCTATTTCTCTCTCTCTCTCTCTCTCTCTCTCTCTCTCTCTCTCTCTATCTATCTATCTATCTTTCTCACTCTCTCTCTCTCTCGTTCCCCTTGTTTCATCTTTCTCCATCTCATTTTATTTTCTCTCTCTCTCTCTCTCTCTCTCTCTGTCACTTTCTCCTTCGCCTCCTCTCCCCCTATCTCTCTTTTTCTCAATCTCTTTCTTTCCCACTCAGTCTATCTGCTTGTTTCACTCTCTGCCTCTCTCTCTCTCTTTTCATTGATGTCCTTTATTGCTTGATTTCGACCGCGTAAATTTCTCTCTTTAACTCTCTCTCCGTTTCCTATCCGTTATATCCATGCATCTCTCTGCCCCCCTCTCTCTTTCCTTATAGTCAATCAACCATCTCTCTCTCTCTGTCTCTCTCTGTCTCTCTCTCTCTCTCTCTCTCTCACTCTCTCCATCTCCCTCTATTCCAGGTCCATAAATTGAAAGAGAATAATTGAATGTCCACCCACCCTCCTGACCTATGACTGTTTCTTTCAATTGCCAAAAATGCCTGCTTCAACCCGTAACAATGTAATTGTTTATGTGATACAAAATTTGTCCCATAAACTGCCAGAACCTGTAAGCACACATAAGGTCTATCGCATCTGCCTGGGCTTGAAAGGGAAAATAGATTCCAGCCCATTTAACAAACAATGTCGGCGTATCCAAAAGTCTTACCTTAATTAAAAGAAATATATATCTTTTTAAGAGCATAATTATGCGCTTGCTTCTATTAATAATTTAAAACTTTTAGAAGAAAAAAAAAGTATACAAATACCGCATTCCCAGAAACATATAAATAAGTTGAAGGATCCTAAAGATGCAATGGTGGCTGAAGGAAATGAAATAAATGTAGTAAAAGAATACAATTTGAGTTGGTGGTCGTATTCTTTTTTCATATTTAAACTTTTAGAACACACTTGTAAAATTGGAGATGGTTATTATATGCCATTAAAGTTAAAAACATTTTTTTTAAACGACTACACAATTACGCACCCCTCTTTCCCGTGAAAAATCGACATTCACGAATAAGATGTTTGTTCTGAAAAGGTTTTGAAAACAGCAACTTCAAATAATGGTAAAAACAAACAAACAAGCAAAGGTTTTATATAGAAACAAGTTCTAGAGTAAACAATCACCTTGAATCACCTTTATTGAAAATGGAAAATGGAACTGACCGGTCTTGACATAAGCAATCACAGATCGAGCCTTTTTTTTTGTAATTGTTATTATCATTTTCATTATTTTATTTATTTATTTATT
>BLXT01000945.1:1138953-1148993 GCA_019648995.1 Plakobranchus ocellatus
GGGGTGACAGAAAGACAGAAACATTTCTTTCCAGCTCATATTCAAAACATTGAGATAATGTTGGAACTGGATTAACAAACAAGGGTAAAAAAGAAGATCAGTGTAACAATAACAAACGTAACTAGAAAAAACATTATCAAGCATCACCATAACAAAAACACCAATAAAGCTTAGTCTCAACTGGATTTTCGCAACTCCCTAGAAATGATGGGTTTGAGAGAATGTGAGAAAGTGATCAGTGCAGTGATACATGACTGCCCGCGGGTGTTAACTGCCTTGTTGCTGTTGCTGCTGCCGTCGTTACTGCTGCTGCCGTTGCTGCTGCTGCTAAGGACTGCTATTACCACAAAGTTTGCTTGAAGGCAACAAAATGTTAATACAAGGAAATGTGACTACCAATGTGTGGAGAAAGGAAAGCAAATAATTGTATTATATACAACAAACAGAGGTTGGTTTAGTGCAGTGCGCGTATACGGAGTTGAATTTATTATTTTTTTTCAGTTAAGCTGTAGGTTTGTTTGTTTGGTTTGTAATATACATGTTACTATAATGTTCAGGATGATGTCAAAAACCTGAGTCCGTATGGGACCGTGGGGGAAGGTTTTAGCAAGATTCCATAGCCGTCATTGACACTGGGTGGCGGAGTCGGTGATGGAAACCTTGAGGCCTTTCAGATGATTGTTATTTAAGGTCGACATGTACTTAAATATAGCCCTTTCTTCTTTGTAAGGGAGCAATTGTTTAGTGAATCAATCGTGCAGGCCAATTTTGAAACAGAGGACTTAATTTCAGAAGTGAAGAAGATTTTTTTAATAATTTTTTTCCTAAGAAGACAGTAGTGTCGAAATTTTGAACTATTAAAACTTTTGTAGAATCATATTCAATGGCAGTCAAATTAATGATATTTTGAAATATAATCTTCAAAAGGCGCACTGCCCTGCACTCACAGAAACGCCACACTTACAGCCAGGAGAAAGAGAAGAAAAAAAGGAGAGAAAAGTTATCACAAACGCTTGCCATAAAAAAAGTGATCATTTTTCTTTTTGGGTGCAAATCTACGTTTTCAAAAATCATCATAACTCGGCAAACAGGAAAACAAATCAACTGGCTCAAGTTTTAGCGCACACATCTGGGGAAAAAATTAAAATGTAACAGGATTTTAAACACACCCTAAACCGTGCGGGGAAGATGGAATAAATCATCAGAACTAAAACAAACAATTACATTTAAAAAAAAACCCACATTTTGGATGAATGCTAGAAACTAACTTGTGATCTATAATAGCAATAGTGTTACAAGGTGCAGAGCGCCTGGCAAATGCGAATATATACACGGGCTGCGATGCGTAACTTGAGTTCGAAAATCTAATCCGCAGAGATGTAAAAACTCACAAATCGGTTTGGTGTGAGGATACGAGTTTAAATATCCACGAGGGGCTAGTAATGAATCTCTCGTGCTCAGCCAAACAGAACTGTTTTCAAAATATTAGTTTTCGTGCGTTTATATATGCGCGTACGTTTTACCTCAAAAGACATGACAAATGCTGTTTGCGTTAATTTTTGTTTTGTTTCGTTTTTGCTTTTGGTATTATTGTTAGATATTATATTGGCTTCAGATTTGTAAGGACTAGAAACAGAGCAGGTTGATTTTGGGAAAAGGAATAAAGGTGGGAAAGGGGAGGACTGAGAAGGCGGAGAAGGAGAGGAGTGCAGACGATACACAAGCAGGTTCCAGGTTCTTGCTGGAGCGATCCATTACAGCCAGATGGTTTCTGCGCAAATATTAAGAATAATGTTTATTAATTTTCTTACTCTGATTAGTCTCAAATGACTCCTGAGATTATTCTTTTTACTGTCTTTTAAATACTAGTTTCGAGTTTTTTTATGCCAAGCCAAGGTGAACATTTTTTAGCAAGCAGGTGATATCTATCCATAAACATGAATAAGGTTAGGTATTAATTGTAATACAACTTTGATACGCAATAATATTGAAGTATCACCGCTACCTTGTAAGAATGTAATAGCATAAGTATAATGAACTGTATTTAAAAATCCTCTTTGGACGGTTTAATTAAATTTTTAACTTTTGTTGAAATGATTATTTACTATTGAACACAGGTAAACCCACAGAGAAGATTCTGACGAAGAAGCCACAGAGATTCAGATTAAGCTAAAACTTATAGATTTTTTTTCTCTATGGCCATTGTCTAAATGCTGTAGTGAATATAAATACCTGTTATCTCCAATGACAATACTGATCAAAAGTAGGAGCCATAACACCTTCCACACCTAAATTCTGCTAAAAAATTTTGCGTTTTCAACCTTTTGGTACCTTAAATTATTATAATCCTATCTTTGGTTTATCACTCCTTTTAAAAAACTTATGGGGAAAATTATTTTATTAAGTACATAAAATTCAACGCACAAAAGCTTTTTTTCTCTTTTTGCTCTGAAATTCATTTGTGGTTTCACGATTTTTATCCGATTAAACGTTAGATGTCATCTGAATTTTTTTAAAACAAGTGTTAAGCTGGGTTAGATCAGAGAAGAACACTTTCCTAGTTAGATGGAGTGGGGGCAAAAGGCTTTACATTGTAGTGATTGGACTGGGCTTGACTATACATCATCAAGATATTGAAAACATTTAATTTTCTAAAGAGTATATTGGCATTGAAAGAAACTTTATAAAAACTTATCAACTTAATTTACCTCACCATTTCATTTTAGTTATAGCTTTTTTTCTATTGATTGATTTCATTGCAATAGTTTTAAACTTTTTTTTTTTTAATTAGATTGTGTTATTTTAAGATCTTATAATTATATTTGGGAAGCATTATCTAAAGGATCAGTAGGCGATGGCTGCATTGTCATATATAAAGTTATCCAATCGCCAACCCAGCCCAGCCATTTTGTAAGTTCAAAAAAGAGGTATTGGTCGTTATGTCATACGTCTTCATTTTAAGGCAATAACTTTAGAAAGTGTCTAGAAATCGACAAAACAGCAGTTTTGCTCTTTTCATAAGACTGTTATCTCAATATGTCTCCGCTAATATTTTTTTAATATCTTTTTTTTAATATTTTCATACTTTTTGTTTTCTCTCCGCTTTATAGTTTAGTAAGCATGTCGTTCGTCTTCTTAATTTCTTCTTCTCAGCTTCTTTCTCTAACTCTAAATACCTTCCCCTTTCTGTCTCCACCTCCTGCAACTCTCTCTCTCTCTCTCTCTGTCTCTCTCTCTGTCTCTCTCTCTGTTTCTCTCTCTCTCTCTCTCTCTCTCTCTCTCTCTCTTTCTCTTTCTTTCTCAGCCTCTATCTTGAATCTCTGATATGTACACTCATTAAAAGCTGAAAATGCTTTAGCTTTTAAAGAACTTTTTTTTTCCTTTTTTTGAAAAATTTGTATATTTTTTATGACAAAGAAATGGATTTCTATTCTTTACTTTTATTTCAAAATGCTGTTGCTTTCAAAGAGTTAATGAAAGGCTTCATGCATTTCAAGTTCCCGTAAGCTGTTTTAACCATCGTAAAACAAGATTTACAAACGGAAGGGCAATGTGCACTAAATTAAAGCTTCCCCATTGTTTCTAATTAGATTTACTCTTTTACCAACGGAACATGGCACAGGCAGAAAAGCCAAGTGACAGACAACAGCGAGAGACGGAGAGAGAGAGAGAGAGAGAGAGAGAGAGTGGGCGGGGAAGACGGGTCGGCGGCGAGGTTAGAGAATGTAAGAAACGGACCAGTTGAAGAGAGAAGGGGGGGATGTGAGATGAGGAGAGACAGAAAAAGTGAGGAAAAGGCGTGATAAAAGCGGGTATTTCCATTCCTAAAGCTGTTAATGACGTGAAAACAGATTTAAACTAGATCTGTTTACTTTACATAAATTATTGTTTGCTTTTAAATGAAAACCTCACGAACTCCCTCATGGTTTACATCTAGGCCTATAGGCAAGGTGGGAGAGCTCAGTGCTTTATTTGGACACCGGAGATGTTTTTTAAAGTCTGGTGCGAATGAATATCCTTTGAAATTACAAGGTTTTTTTTTTATTTTTAGTGGATTTTATTTATTTTTTTTTCTTTTTGCGTGGTTTTTTTTTTTGTTGTTTTGGTTTGTTTTGTTATTTTATGACTTACTTTTGGCACAGACACCCCCTATGCCATTACTTGTTGGTAAAATATTTTTGCCGCGCTTAAGATTATTGAACATCCGTTGATGTTAAGATAGCCTCGAAAGAATTTTTAGAATTAGATTAATTTGTTATGAGAACAAAGAAAAAACTATTTAAAAACCCCATGCCCCCCCTCCTCCTTTTTCCCCCAAAACAATCACAACAATAAAGCTCTAAAATTGGAAACAGATGGCATCTATGTCACATTAGAGTTTAAATCAATGAGATCAAAATTAATCAATGTTTAACTTCAACGAATCTCTCATACGTTTAAACCTAGTGAACCAACTCAAGTTTTTTAAGTCCTACTCGTCTTGAGACATTTATGTGTAGATTATAAATCCAACGGGGACATATCGGTTTCTGCATGGTGCTTTCGAACAAAAACAGCAAAAGCTTGTCTAGATGACCAAACAACGAAACAAATACTGCGGTGAAACTATATTACGAAACATGTATAAATCTATGTTACGTTCGATTATAAATTAAAGTTCAATTAACAATTCGTATCAATTTGAATGTTACTTTGTGGTATGCAACAGCCATCAGCATTTTATAAGGGAACAAAAGCAAACTGCGGAAATACACATGTGACTTATTTAATAATGCAATACAAGTCATTTATGTTGTCTACACACCTATCTTTTTTCTGATATATTTAAGCTGATCATAATATGACATCGATACTAAATACATTTTACACTGGAGTGTCAGTGGCACAGTAAGTAACGAACCTGCCCGAAGATCTGCAGGGATCTCTCTATCGCGGGTTCGAAACCCGACACCAGCGCTCTGTTCTGACGGAGAGCCTGAGAGCCTGAAACCACTTCTTGTGGAATGGCTAGACACAAAAAATATTTCAAACCCATTGCATGCAAAAATGATACACGACATAAAGGTATCCGTAAAATGGAAATAAACCTTTGATCTTTTTTTGTTCATACATCACTTTTTAAAATATCTATAATGTATAATCATTGTGAAAACTTTAGGAGACAGTCAGAGAAGTTTATTTACGATCTACTTAGATCAGTGGAGGTTATGCATATTATCTTTAAACTTTGTTGTTGTTGTTGTTGTTGTTGTTGTTGTTGTTGTTGTTGTTGTTGTTGTGTTTGCTCTGACTTGATCTTTGACAGGAAGAGCATATAGAATTGTATTTACTCTAAAAATTGTTTTAGGAAAAGGCAACAATGTAAGAAGTTTCTTCAATATCTTTTTGATAGATTTGTAGAACACAAGAATGTCATTTTCGTGCTTGACTAAAGGAGAGAGAAAGAGAGAGAGTAAAGAGGAGGATGGGGGAGGCACAAAATAAATTAGATAAGATTTTATAGGCTGAAAGGCGAAAGACAGATTGAATATGATTGAGAGATTAGAAGAGAAACAGAAAGAGGGTGTAGAGTCGTAGATAAAAACAGAGAGAGAGAGAGAGAGAGAGAGAGAAAGAGACTGTAGAATGATAGCGAGAGAGGGAGAAAGAGAGAGAAAACAGATAGAAAAGGTTCACAGAGAGTTCGAAAGATACAAAGACAAGGATACAGACAGACAGAGACAAATGAAAGGAAAAGAATCTTTAAAAATCCTGGCATATGGTAAAATCATAAACAGAAGGAAGATGAGAAGCAAAGGTATTAGTCAGCATAGAAATAACAAAACACCATTAAGTTTATTACTTATTGAAAAGGCGAATAATTCGGCAATGCTTCTTTTTTTTATTTTTATTTTTTTTTGGCAAAGAGATAAATGCTGAACAGTGAAGGATAGAAAAATAACAACTAATGTTAGTAGAATGAGAGGAACAGAAATCTTCGAACGTGTGCGGCATATGTGCGACGACTTAAACTTAAAACATATCTTTCTTCTTTGAAACTGAAATAAAATGAAATGATGTTTGCTAATCCTTTTTGGAGCGAGCGTGTTGTAGATCTGTATCTTTTATCGCCAGCACATTATTTTCTCTTAAGTCACGTCTTCCTATCCTGGTGTGTTTTACTTCACAGTAGAATCGCACTGGCAGCAAAATCAAAGCGGGAAGTATTTCAGATTATGCCGAGCAGTGCAATGATGTGCCTCTGTTCTCGTACACCCGCCCTTCTCTGTACAAATTCGCTCGTTCATCCAACTTTCCTCTACGAAATCAGTTTTGCCATCTCTCTTCATCTTTCTCTCTTTCTCTCGCTCCTTGACTATCTCTCTCTATTTCTCTCGCTCTTGTTTATTTCCTCCTCCGCTCTTTCTCTCTTCTCTCTCTCCCTCTCTCTCTCTCTCTCTCTCTCTCTCTCTCTCTCTCTCTCTTGTGCACAAACACTAACACTTTAAAGAGATTTGCCAATCCTCAAAATAAATACAAATGCAGAAGCTTGAAAAAAAATCACCAAAAGTACATTTGTCAAGACATTCACTATCACAATCCAGCGAGCATTGACATATGGAAAATATCAAGCAATATGATCCGAGAGAGCGAAACACACAGACCTCGCTAAGAAAGAAAAAAAAAAAAAAACTCTAAGCGAAAATTCCCCTTTCTTTAAATGGTTAAGAAGAAAACAAAAACAAAAAGAATCTCTTTGTCTTTCTTTAAACTGTCAAATAGTTAAAAATAAGCGAACAATTCCTAAACATGCGAGCAGTTAGATTGATACATCCAAATCCACCTCCATCTGCAGTGGAGGGCGTCAAAGTAGAAGGGCACGTGCGCTGGAAGTGTTCAACTGGAAATCTTATCTGCCCTCTTAAAGATGTATACACGATTTATCAGTTTCGAGGTTGGAAGATATCGCTACTTAACTTTGTATGGCCAATTGAGGTATGAAGAGATCTAAGGTGGATAGGAAGCCAGCACGCAGCATGCTGAAGCCAGGGATAAGCGCCTTTACAGCTTGGCGCCTCCTCGAAAAAAAAAAAACCCACTCGACTCGAGATGGTATCAGCTTTAAGCATTTGTATCGAATGAAATTTGGTCGCTTTTAAAAGTATTTGGAATAAAAACACAGATGCTGAGCGCACAAAGGAAAGACTCGGAAGGAGAAAGTAATGGATAAATATTGTCAGAATGGTTCGGGAAATTCCCAAAACAACTCTGTGGTTAAGTTGCAAAATAGTGAAGTGATTATTCATTTTTACAATAAAATAATTTTTTTTGAGACTTGAAAACAGTCGCCAGTATCGAAACAGAATAAGAGATCGTAAAAGGGTGGGTTGTATATGGTGGGGGCAGAGCGGGCTGGGTGAGATCTTGTAAAGCAAATGGGCCATCTCAATCGCTCCCACGATTTCACTTCAAATTGAGATCAACAACTTTGAATTTAGATTAAAAAGGACACGTTTGTTACAGTCTTTGTGTTAAAAAGCTAAGTATAAAATGATGCTATAACACAAGGACTATCGTTAGTATCTCTATTTACATCAAAATAAAAAAGTAGGGAAATACAAGCAAAGAAAGAAGATACTCATGTAGAAATCTTTTTTTTTTTTTTTTGTTTAACTAAAGATTGTAATGTGCATCGAAAAAAAAACAAAAAAACAGAAAACTAAAGGAAAAGAAGAGACAAAACAATCGCCCAGGCTGCTTAAAAAATGCGGGATATGTAATAGCGATAAAAGATAATTTGTGTGTGAGTCGGAGACAAAAGGCGATAAAAAAAGATGTTTAGTCTTTATCATTATACGTACAGAAATCATTTCAAACGAGATATGTAATGTGGAGTTGTCTCTCTGTCTCTGCTTCTCCAAAGGAGCAATTTGAGCACTTAGAGATCTAACATTATCGCCCTTTTTTACACATGTCTTTATTTATAATCTGGTCTGTTTTTGCACAGCTTTTCTTTTCTCGTGACCTTACAGTCTATCAGCTTGTGTTTTCATATTTATATTGCATACAATTGTTGGGTTTTTTTTTTCAGTCTTCGCCGTGTTTGCCTGTCATTTTTATGTCTCTTATCCGTATTTTCCTGTAAGCTTTAATCTGTCTATAACAACGGAGAGATTACACTATTATGTCTTATCAATTTTACATTTTTACAAATTCTTTCGAGAACAGATGATTTTACTTTGGGTTTCATTCAAGACATAAAAACGTGTTTCCACTTCTTTCTTCTCCGACTCGGCTTGATATGCATGTTATTTTCCCGTCTAGCTCTCCGTTTCTCTCTGCTCTGACACCGTCAATTCTCATAGTGGCTCTAAATATTTTCTCTTTTTTCAAACTCTCTCTTTCTCTACCATACACACACACACACTCTCTCTCTCTCTCTATCCCTCTTCCTTTCTTTCTCTCTCTCTCTCTCTCTCTCTCTCTCTCTCTTTCTCTGTCGCCTTGTATCTCTCCCGCTCTCCCTCTTTATCCCTTTCTCACTATTATTTGTTCATTTGTTCCCATTCTCTATATTTGTATCAGACTATTACTTTTATTACATCATTTATCCGGTTTTTTCCCACCAGTTCTTTTCCACATTGAAAATACAATATCTAAAATATTCACTAGGCATTTTGCTTTCTCTTCTTCTTGCATCGACCAGATATGGACGACAGCTACGACAGTAGCGATGAGTTCCAAGGCGGAGACACCCACGAAATGGGCAAGGCACGACGACCTCCTTACAACGGCCACCCGTATTCAGCGGTCTCCCCTAGTGGCGGCCATCCTGAAATGTTCGTAGACTTTGAGGCCTTTGTGCTCAAATTCAATTCTATCGTTCGCGCCCTTGTTGACGCAGCCAAGGCAGTAGAGAAGAAAGCAGGCGAGGAGAAAAGTAAGTAACAAAATGAATTTCTATGGACATTTTTGTTGAACCTTGTCTCTTTTTTTTTTCTCTATACTTCCTGCCTCGTGTGCTATTAATGAAAAATTGAATAACCATATCGATTGTCCACTAGTTTATATGAGCAGATTTTTCTCGACATTTTTTTTTTACCAAGTTGCCAGTCGTTCAAAAAATTTCCTTCAAAAAGAATTCATCAGAATGACTGTTATCCAGTTTTTATTACTCTGAATCATACCATATTATTATTTCAGAGCTTTTTTCATTTTTTTTTTATGCAATTCAAAACTCTGGGGGGTTTTTTTCTCACATCCTTTATATTTTTTGTTTCAATTGTTTTCCTCATTGTGTAAGGCTTTTTTTTTTTTCAAATAAGTTTACTTTTTAGAAAATAAGAGCCGGCCATAAAGATTTCAAATTGATGGTCCATGCTTTCATCAAAAGTAAGTTTTTATTTGCTATTATCAGCATTTCATGCAAACTAAATGCTTTGGTGCTGCAGCTTTAAAACTTCTTTTGAAAGGAAATATATGACTTTACAAATTTAAAGCTATAACGCTATCACTCCTCCTTTGTTACCCACTATCACCAACTCCAGCGCCATATTTAGCAATAACAACAACATCAACAGCAACAACTACAGCAACATAAAAAAATAACAGATACAACACCAACAACCACAACCAATTACGATAAAATATTAGAAGTGATAAACGAACGAAAGCTATTAGCAAGACGGATATACTCAATTTCTCAGTGTTACGATACATCACCACGATGGAGTGATTAGAATTGCAATATATAAATAGCTTTTTTTAAAAGTCCTATTTAGTCGAAAGATGAAAAAAAAAAAAAAAACGTGTCTTGCTTTGCTTTTATAAGGTTAATGAGTTCAATCTAGTTTATTAGATAGACTAAGGAACATATGTGACGTGAGGGGGTGGGGTCGTTTGTATGTGTAGTGGCAAAAAAAAGGAAAGGGATAGTGAGATTTTAGGAGATGAAAATTATCTTTTCTTCTATTTATTCTGCCTCTCTTGTCCTCGCTTCTCTCTATCTCTCTCTCTCTCTCTCTCTCTCTCTCTCTCTCTTTCTTCCTCTCTCTCTCCTT
>BLXT01000945.1:1237795-1257039 GCA_019648995.1 Plakobranchus ocellatus
CGAAAATTTTATCATTGAATTGAGCATCTTGAATTATACCACTCCCAACCCCACCTCTCTCTCTCCGATTCATCCCATCCTCCATTTGGCTTGTACACACAGGCAACCTCGTCATCCCTTCTCTCCTTCGTCTTCAACATTCGGTTAGCTAAGGCCTAACTTCTTTCATCAAGTTGCATCACTAAAAATTTTATCATTGAATCAAGCATCTTGAATTATACCACTCCCAACCCCACTTCTCTCTATCTCCGATTCATCCCATCCTCTCTTTGTCTTGTACACACTGGCATCATTCAATACAACCACGTCACCCCTTCTCACCTTTGCCTTCAACATTCAGTTAGCCTAGGCCTAGCTTCTTCCTTCAGTGATTACAACACAAAAAATTCCATTGAATATTGAAATAATCATCAGTCATTACGCCTTTCTCATCCCTTCCCTCTTCTGTCAATCAAGCCATAAAAACAGGCCTAATCCACAGGTCCAGGCACTAAACAAGACAGTATCACGATCGCGTGCAGTGCCTCTCACTTCTTGCACTGTAACTTGGCTTTGCGTGGGCCCATGGGCTTCAAATAAACTGCAATTTGATTGGTAGTTATTATTGGATCTAACCAATTAGATAGCATGACTCTTAGACACGCCAGAGTTGAGAAATTTTCCATTAAATAGAGCGATAGCCTGTGTTGTTTTGAAACAACCATCGACGTGTGCGTCATACCTGCGCGGGTGGTTGTATTGTAACAACCATCGGTCAGCGCGTAATACCCGCGCACGTGGTTGTATTGTGACATGCGCATAAGAGAGGCTAACTCTAGATCTAAAATAATGCCTCATCATTTCGTCAGTAGCTGATGGTTTGAGAGTACAAATCTTTCAAATTTCTGTAGAAACAGAGCAAGCTGTTTTAAGAAACATAGTGTGTCAACCCATAGGTGTCAAATAATCGAAATGACTATCTATGATAGGGATAGGGACCACAATCCTCCATCAGTGCCTGAGTTGAAATCTCAAAACTGGATCTAGATCCAGATTCTTGATGAGATTCGATGTATTAATAAAGCGGAATAATCTGGGGACATGCCCAACGTCTACCTTCATCAGCTACCTATAATAAGCTGTATGGAATGAAGAGGTTGGGGGCAAAAAATTGGGCGCTTTTTCGTTTGATCCCACCCCGACTTTTTATATAGGCCCTATATTCTACCAATATTATTTGATCTGGCTCTGGTATCTTCCTAATCCATCGAAGAAATGAAGAGGTGCAGGCCAAGTTATAATGAAAATATTATTATTTTCACACAAAATCTACACAATTTGACACTTTTTTTGTTTGCTCCTATCGGATAATATAGCTAGATCTAGAATCTCTAGGCCTATATAAAAAGTCTGGGTGGAACAAACGAAAAAGCACCAAAAATTGTAAGATATGTGAAAGAAGCAGTATTATAATTACATATCTTGGCCATCGGTCTCTAAATTTTTGGTAACTGATAAAGACATATCTGAGGGTTTTCCAAAAGGTGGGCTGTCATCATAGTTATGAACGAAAGATTTTCTACAAGTCCTATTTGAAAAATTGAACTCATCATAAATACATTTTGATGTTGTGAGTGAAATGGCATACAAAGTACTGCTTTAAGTTTTAAAAAGAAACAGTTTTGATTGCATCCTTGCCGTTTAAAATTAACCAAATAAGTTTCGTTCATAACTATAACTATGATGACAAAAACATCAAAAAAGTGGTACCCATCAAAAAATTAAGCCCATTAATCACCAAATGAAGAGACACTGACCAATTTTTTTTTACATGGATCTACTCCTGCTATCTTACTCTGCATGAATATTACCTCACTGGTATTCAACTCGGCTTTTCCCTTTTGTAATTGGAGATTCTTTTTTTTCAAAATCTAGTAAAATATGTTTCACAATTTGGGGTTCACCTTTTGGCAGTTGCTTATTTAGAAGTCATTGTGTCTGTTCCCGAATCATATCTCAGTAGATCCATAGGTTAAGTTGGGCCTAGACTTGGTAAGACTTCCAAATGGTCCACAAGAAAAGAAATCTTTGGACGTGAGACTGGTTTTAATTTGTCTCATTAGAATGCAACCATTAAATCATGTGAAAATAACCACATATTCTTTGCATCATTATCAAGATCATTTGTTTTGTCTTATTTCAAATGTCAGTTAATAAATTGGAGCTGATCAATTAAAGCTCAGCCGCCATTCTAATCCTATTGCATTGTAGTCATAGTCCAGACACAGGTAAACACTGAGATGGAGTTCTAGATCTTCCACTTCAAAGAAGCACTACAGAATGAAGTCTGTAGCAACACATAAAATATCTACAATGATTTTAGTTTGGTCCCTATTATCAGCTTACTTTGCTTAGAGATGTCATTCTATTCGAGAACTAGGCACAATAGAATAAAGCATAAAAATTCTGACTTAGCAAAACAGAGCAATGACCCTTAGCATCTATTTTATTAAGGAATTGCCCACTTATGCTAAACTCAGAGTGCCGATGTGGACTAAACCAGCTGTGTTGAAAATCAAGCTTTTCAGCATTTTGAAGGACTAACTGTGTACAGTGAACTTCACTAAAAAAGCTAAATCCAGTCAGATGTACCCTAAATCTAGAGATAACTAATAATTATAACTGGTTTTAGACAACAAGATCTGGAATAGACCCAGGTAGATCTGGTTGGGTAGAAGTGTTACGCCTGTAAAATTTTACTAGCTGTCTTTCATTCATTAGTCACAGCGTGAAGTTGATGCAAAAACAATTTTTTCATTAATATTCAGTTGCAATCAGTCTTTTAAGGCTTTTGTAATACTTACTTTCAATTAAAAGCTGAATTCACTACATCTTTTAAATTTCAACAGTTTGAGCCCGAAAAAAAATAATGTATAACAAGAGATAATGAAGTATGAAATCCGACTAAGTATCTTGATCTTTTTTTGTTGCAGAGTAATGTATCTTAAGCAGCTTAATTTAAGCATCCATTGCTCTCAGAGTCTTAGTAGCTCTATTTCTACGAACTGAAAAAAAAAAGATCATGGATATTATCGTGAACTGAAATTGCCTTTCCTGGATAGTTTCAAGGTTTTTTTAATATTTCTATGGTGGCATCCATAATGAATTTACCTTCATCTATTCAAAGCTCCCTTTTTTCCCTCCTTATCTGAATGAAAGTTTTCCTTATAAATATTGTTTTTTATATCATACTCATTTGCTTGGATTTAAATTTAGTGCTGTTTTATTATTATTTTACAGGAGAGCCAAAGTATGAAAGAAGTGGATAATGTTCGAGTGGTGGTGAGAACAAGGCCCCTCAATGAAAAAGAGGTTGCAACGAATTGCAATGAAGTTGTAAAGGTATGAAAAAGCATATGCTGTACTAAGTATAAGTAATGAAGCTGCATTCGAATTGGAAGATTGCTCAGGAAATAAACATTATCCAGCAGGTTTAGGATTTTTTAATGCTTTCTAAGAATATTATAACTGGTACTGGGGAATTTGTGTAAAATTCAACTTATCATCACTGAAAGCACAAATATATGGCCTCTCAAAAAAGAATTCATCAAACCATCATTATTTTTTTAGCATTTTCTTTCAGTTCATTACAGTTAACTCTTCAGTAATTGTCAGGGTGTTAATGCAGTGTTTATCTCATTTTCACCACTGTCATGGAATAACTATAGCATACACATATTTGAGGGACAGGATATGAGGAAAGGCAACTGTACCTCTCTTTTCTCTAAAAAGCCATAAATGAGCTGCAATTACAATATGTGATGCGTTCTGTCAAAACGGGGCATAAGATACCCCCTGGGTGTTTTGAGATATTGATACCATTGTATAGTTCAGGTCTTAAGCTTTAATTTGACACCAAGTTTATGTCAATTGGATAACTTTTGGCTGAGCTATGGGCATTTCAACATAGGTGGTACACGCAAAACAAAAAATCGTTTTATTGAGAAAACTGAGTTTTAAGTTTTGAATATATCTCCATAGCAACCAATAGGTTCTAATTATCCGAGAGCAACAAAATTTAGCAGTTACAATTAGCACGTTATGCTTGATACTCTCACAAAATTTCACACTGTTTCATGCAGTTTTGTTTATGTTAAAGAGCATCATACATTTCCATAACTCACTGCAACAGTACAAAATAAAGGGAAAATGTTATCTCAGAAGATATTGTACAATAATATATTTATGACTTTAGTTAATTGACATCTATTCAAGAAAATGAAAAACATCATAAGTATAAGTATTGCAAAATGATTTTTTTCAAAAAAAAAACCATAAAGTGGTTTATCTCTCTATCTTCAGGAAATATGCATTTATTAATCTTAATTCCTTTTCGTGAAACTTAGGAAATCATTTTTTATTTTCATCAATGTTATCGTAACTACACAGGGTAGAACTTTTTCCAAGTCTTCTTTTTTATAATTATACATTACTTATGATAAGTTCACAAAGCATTCAAAGTAACAAACTACATATTATAGTGTTTGCTGCTAACGCTAAAAAGCGCCGTTATCATTTTATGAAAAATAAATAAAAATTAGAGAGAATCCGCCACTCCAGGTGAATCAAGCAGACCCTTGGTAATATCTACTCACAATAAACCTATTTATCATCTACATGCAAATAAAAAAATAAATAAGTAGGTAAACATTATGCTCTCAATGTTTTATGGCTGGTGCACTGAAAATAATCATCCAAGACCTTCCAAAACTTTTTTGATATTTATAGTAACACAACAAAATTTGATTGAAAGCTTAAAGAAAATTATGTACTATAATTATATTAAATAGTTTCTACATTTTTAAACCCCATGGGAAGTTAAATGCAAGTCAGATGTGCTTTTCCTGCTCTTCTTCTTCTTCTTCCATTAAATATTCTTCTGTTAAGCCTAGTAGATAGTCTTCGTGCACCGCATTTGCTAAATTCGAGCTTTTCGCAGAGTTCAAAGCATCTCGATTGATGTTTGGTTTAGGCGCCATTTTGAAGCAACGGTAAGTCATGTGACAGTTCTCAGCCACTCATTTGTTTGGATTTAGGGGATTTCCCTCGGGTGCTATCAACGGACGCTATTTTTTCACAGATTTTATCATAGAAGAGCTTGATGGAAATGATTTTATATGTGAAAATCAGTGCTATATTTAGAAAGTTCAGGTTTTCCCGATTACAGTGATACCAAACAATGCCAGAGTGGCTTGTTGATTAATGGCCAAAATCATTGTGAAAATAGGTCATGTTTTGCCTAATTCTCGATCAAGAATTAGATCTCTGTCAAAGAAATGCTGTATTAAGTGTATTTTCAAACACAAAAATATTGTTTTTTATAACAAACCTCAAGACTGATGTCTTTAGGATCGGAATATGCAATAAAAAAATTTAGCTAAAAAAATAGTGTACTAACTTTACATAGCAATATCTCAAAATAGGCCCGGGTACCTTATGCCCCGCTTTGACAGAAAGCGTCACATATAGTATTCTTTGATATCACAGGACCAAGTAAAACTCAAGTGCCTTTTTGCACAAGAATATATTATTACATTTTATTTACATTGATTATATTGATGCAATTGGAAATTGAGACTATTTGTAAAATTACTTTACCTTACCAAAAAAAAAAAAAATCAGATAAAAGTCAAATTCAACAGAGAGCCTGGACAATATGAACCTTTTTGAGGTTATTGTCTTGATTGATATTTTACAGGGCAGAATATATACTTTAATTTTTTATTTTTTATTTTTTATTTTTTTTTGTGAAATGTAAATGTGTGGCCATCTCTTTAATAGGGTCTAGGGTCTACATAAAATTGAAGTAATTTAAACTCTTTAATTTAAGATCTCGATTTCATTTTGAATCATTCAGGACCACAACTAAACTCATTATATGAAATTGCTACACAAATCAGAGTACATTTTCTAGAATATAGGCCTATTTGAATTTACACCTTTTGTTTTTTAATTATTGACAGATTGATGAAGTGAGAGGTACAGTCACTGTGAAAAACCCCTCTGGAGGATCAGCAGAGCCTCCAAAGACTTTCACCTTTGACATTGTGTTTGGCCCAAACTGCAAACAGCTCGATGTCTATAACAAAGTGGCTAGACCTGTGGTGGACTGTGTACTGGAAGGCTACAATGGTATGGGGTCTTTAGAATTGTGAAAGATTTTTTGTTTTGCTTTTTTTATAAAAGATAATGTGGAAAAATTCCTGAGATTTTTATGTTTTAAGACCAACAAATAGATAACAATATGAGATATTGTTTTGATTGATTTTAAATATACAGGTGTTAAAGCATCTGATGGCCAAAAAAAAAATATATGGAAATACTTTTCTTTCAATCTTGCAGTTTCTAAAATTGAATAAATTTTTGTTATCCAATAAATAAGTGATATGCAGAGGTTGGTAGTAATTTGTAGCGATGCACAAACTAATCTGTATTATTTAGAGGTGTTGTACTATACTTTGCAATGCTCGCCATGACTAAGCAGGTTGCTGGATGTTCACACACATATACTGTGTTTTACATGATGTTCTTTGCTGATCCATTAATCTATAATAATAGAGTCAGTCATATTTAGCCTTCCTAACATTAAGTAAAAATCCAACATATTGCAAGATAGCTAGCAAACTTTTTTGTATATGGAAAGAGGATAACAATACTGTTGGGCAATAAAAGGCACAGTCAACTCAGAAAAATAAGTGTGGTAAACGCTTAGGTTAGGTGGATGTCTTTTGAGCATTATTTTTCCAAAAGATTCAGATACACCTGCTTCTTGTCAAATCTATTTCTTTATATTAAGTTTTCAAGTAAGTTTGTGTTTTGTCAAGCGGTTTTCACAATGTTTTTTTTTTGTTTTGTTTTTTTTTTTGAGGGAGGATGGGGGTAGAAGTATTTTTATCCAATCAGGCCTTACACCAAAAGATTAAAGACATTTCAAATTTAATTGTAATGCCCATCAGGCCTACATAATGTCATGCATGAGTTCTCTATCTTTCTCCAGGCACAATTTTTGCCTATGGCCAAACTGGCACTGGAAAAACCTACACAATGGAAGGCTTGAGGGCTATCCCTGAGAAAAGAGGCATTATTCCAAACTCATTTGCTCACATCTTTGGTCACATTGCAAAAGCTGAGGGTGATACAAGGTTTGTATTCTGATTAGTTTCACTCACTTGCATACATGCATTTAGTTTTTTTCAAAATATAGAAGCAATATACACATGTTATCCATGGTCTGTAATGTTTGATTGTTGCCCTTAGGAAATATTTTATGGACAAAATGAAACATACATTAAAGCTATTATATGTCTTTTCATATTGCTTAGATTAAGCTTGAACTAAACTAATATGTTTATAATGTTAATGAAATTTTGGTTTAAAACTTAGTGTATTTTGTTTGTTCGAATGGTTTGGCAGCGGCGGCTTGTGGAGGTGAGCATTGGTTGGGCATGTCCACAATTCGCAGGAGGTCTGGGGGCCGCATAAGTCTGGGCCCCGACAAAAAGAGAAACTAAAATTCTAGCAGTGATTCAGAAGTAGTCTATTGGCACCTTAAAATGCTTTTTTAAAGAACTGCGGATTGGCAAATTGGCGCAATTTATTTATAAGCACGGGGACAGAACCATCAAATTGATTAAGCATTGAAATACCAATAGAAGGAAAAAGCTGACATGTAGTGCCATGGAGTATAATGTTTAGGGGCAGTCATACCTCATTGATTATTTAAGGGCTTGCAAACAAAAGAGTAGCCTCCAGGTTCCAGAGGGTTGCCACTGACTGGTCAGTGAAAGACGGGTTGAAAAGTGATTACGTCACGGGATTCCACCTGAGAGGGACAATAAGGCAAGGAAGTGAAACTATGGGTGTGCATGTGTGCCCTGCCTTCTGGTCAGATGAATAGGACAAGGCAGTGATTTTCTTTGATCACAGCCCAGCTCGTGCCTCTCTCTTTTTGCTTGTTAATTACAGGTCACTGTAAAGGAACTTGGTTGGGCAAGCTACAACTACTATAAGCCAGCAGCTGGCGGAAGCATCCTTCGGCATTAGTAGTAGTTGAGCATGCCCAGCCAGCTCGGTGTCTATACTCTCTATGTTGGGTTTTATGTCATACAGGAGAGTGGATTGTTCACTGAACAGTGTTTTTTTATATATTTTTTAGAAATTAACATTTTTTAAAATTTATTTATTTTGGTCATTGCAAGCTGGTCAGGCCCCAGCCAATCTTGTTGGGCATTGCCCACCCTATCCATTGAGATGAACCGTATTTGTAGTTTGGAGGGTTTTATTACTGTTAGGTTTTTTTTTTTTAATTTTCTTTTTCTTTTGTGTCTGTATCTCTTGCAATATTTTTTTCAAATATAAGAAATAGTGTCTTTAAATATTGCATGAAACAGGTTTTTGGTGCGTGTGGCATACCTAGAGATCTACAATGAAGAAGTGAAAGATCTTTTGGGTAAAGACCAAAATGCTCGACTGGAGGTTAGTGAACAAGATTATGTTTGCTTGACAAAAAATAAAAGGTCTGACTTTAATGGCATATGGCTAATGTTGAAAGTGTCCTCATTGAAGTAACAATAAAGGATTTAGGCAGAGCATATGTTAAAATTGAGCTTTTAATGGAAATATCAGGAAATTAGGAAACACAGTTGAGAAAGTTCTAAAGCTCAAAAAAGGAGCTGCTGTACCTGAAAAAACTTTTACTCAGTTTTAAATTAATTGACAATTTTTTTTTACTGGACAATTTGAAACTAACAAAACAGCACCAGCTTCAAACAAATCCATTTCTACCAAGTCATTGCAGTGACAAAACTAATGAACCAATGATAATTTTATGAATGCTGTTGTGTAGCCAGTCAATTTACTATTCAGGACAGATGAAGCCTTCTGCTTTACAAATTGCCATCATTGTTGTTCATAGACAAAATTCAAAATTTTTTTATGCTGTATCTTGAATTTAAAAAATTTTTCAACACTATCTGTATTTTCTTTGCAACAAATTTAGTGCTTTACTTACTTAGCCACTTTCATTTATTTACATTTATTTTCCCTTTTCTTTCATTTTGTGTCCATGTCACCTTTTTAATAATTATTTTAGGTGAAAGAAAGACCTGATGTCGGTGTGTATGTGAAAGACCTATCAGCTTTTGTTGTGAACAATGCTGATGATATGGACAGAATCATGACACTGGGCAATAAAAACAGTAAGATGTTGAGTTTTTGCATTAACTTTTATTTCTTGAGCTCTTGTTGGTTGTACATAAAGAAATTATTATGATATAGAGCCACATTCTTAAGTAAAATATATATCATGTGAGAAGATGCCCAACTACTTCATTTTTACCAAAATAACAGTTAGTGTTTTAAAGTACATTTTTTTTTAAATTATGATAAAATTAAAATGTATGCAGATATTCAAAGACTAATCTCTTGAGTCACTGAACTTTGCTCATCTCTCATTGTAAAATCAAACTTGCGCCTCTTTTGTTTCCAACTGTACATCCAGAATCTTTTAGAAAGGTCTTTGTGATTTATTTCATTCCTTTCACTTTCATGGAGCTTTTGGTAATTCTCTGTGGAGGATCTTTTTAAAAATTTGTTGTTATTCATTCTCGTTCCTCTTAGCTTCATGGCACTCTTGGAATTCTTGATTAGCGAAACTCAAACTGAAACATCAGAAGTCTGCCCATAGCTGGGTCAAGTCCCACCACCAAAGATGGCTTTAGTAAAGGACTAATAGCATGAAATTATCATAATAAAGAATTAGCTGCTTCACCCAAAATCAAATCACCCTATTTTAATTCTTAGCATTTTTCCCTTCACTCACCAGGATCTGTGGGGGCCACAAACATGAATATGCACAGCTCTAGGTCACATGCTATATTCACAGTAACGATAGAGTGTAGTGAGAAAGGCCCAGATGGACAACAACACGTCAGAGTGGGCAAACTGCACTTGGTTGATTTAGCGGTAAGTTGGTTTTTGTGGGAGAAACTCAGCTGTAATCTGGGGAATTTCGCACAGATAATATTAATGTCCAGAAAATGCTAGCCTCATGTCAGCGCAGTTGTGCATAGCAATGCCTCAGATCTAGTCGTACGAATTCATTTTACCTTCAGTCACTTTGTGATGATGATTGGGCCTTATGAAATAAATAAATAATTTTTTTTTTTTATTGCTTGAGAAAAGAACAAAACATGATTACATGGAATTAAAGCACAGCTTGAGATGCTTCATATAAAAAATGTCTCCAGTTATGACACATGTTTATGAGTTGGGAGGGCCCAAAGCATTGGTTATATCAACAGAGTTTTTACTTGGAGAAAGCTTTGCTTGGGTGTGATTTCTTTTTTTTTTCCTTTTGCATCTAGAGCCTGCACAACTTGCTCTGATTAAATTTATGTGAGCACTTTACCTTCAAAGTACATAATGTCTGTGTTTAGATGTTGGTTTCATATTAATTAAAAAATAATGCTATAAAGATATGAAATTTTGAATTTGTATGGAAACAGAATTGTCTAGCTATAAAACAGTTTCTGGTTTCATTTAAACAAATTAGTGAAGCAAACCATAGCAAATTATTCATATGTCACAAGGAATTCTTTTGCTGTGTAGCCTTTAAAAATTGTTATTGCTTACAATCCTCCAACACACATACATCTTCTGAGACAACTGGAAACCTACACTTTTATTTTAATACACATAGCAGTGTAGATTATATGCTTAGCTGTAAAAAAATTAATGTCCACAATGGACTTTTGTCATATTTCCTCACACTCATAAGAGAAAATAATGATAATCCATATCACAGTAGCAGCTTTTTTATGCAGATAAGCAAGCAGAAATCGAAAATTCATAAATAGCATGACCAGGAAATAAATCAGGGTGTAATTGGTGTGTTGAAATATCTCAAATTCCACTTACAATTCTTGGAAGTTTGACACAAAACATTTGTATCACTTTTTTTTTAAAACGTTTTATTACTGTCAGTGTCACTACCAATATTTTAGTATCAGGCCCAAGGAACATTATACATGTTTTCTCCACATGGCTAAGCTACAGGAAATCGATAAAATGTTTTGTTTTAGCTGAGGAAAGTGAAGGAAATTGGAATGTGAATGGAAGTTTTTGTTTTTTTTTTTTTTCAAAACTTGAGTGGGGCTGTTTTTTACATCAAGGCTGAGCTTTATAGTATGTCAACTTGAGTAAAGTTAAGCATGATATTCTGTGTCAGTTTTTCTTTAGGTAGGTAGAATATAATTCTATATTTTATATATCATTTTAATTTGTTGAGCCTAATTTGCTTGTTTTTCCCTGTACGTTAAATATTGACAATCAGTCACATGATATTTTTTAAGCAGAAGTTCTTTAAAGCATTTAGATGATTAAGATATTTATAATAACATATATTACAACAGGGCTCTGAACGTCAGGCAAAGACTGGAGCCACAGGACAAAGGTTGAAGGAAGCCACCAAAATAAACTTGTCTTTGTCTACTTTGGGCAATGTTATCTCCTCTCTAGTGGATGGAAAGTCTACACATATCCCATACAGAAACAGCAAGCTCACCAGGCTCTTGCAAGACTCTCTTGGGGGGAATTCAAAGACTGTTATGGTATATTGTAGAAAGTCAATTTGGAGTGAAAACTAGTTTTAAAGTGGTTTATCTGTATATTGTAGACTGTTCATTTGGAATTAAAACCAGTCTTATCTAGTTTGAAGGGTCCAGATTTTAAAGATTTTTTTTTCCTTTTTCTAGTTATTTTCAGCCTTTGAACGTCAAAGACTCTGATTTAGTGTAGTTTATCATGATAAAGAAAAAGCAAAAACAAGGAATGAGCCAGTCCAGAGCTTGGCAAAAATGTTAGAATGAATGATTCATCAGGATTAAAATGTTGGACATGACATTGAGTGGAGTAGGATATAATTTTAAATAAAACTTTGTTGTATTTCTTTTTCTGGAAAATTTATTCCTGTTGGCTCTAAAGGGTGAGGAAAATGGTGAAAATTGTGAATATCAACTAATACTTCCAACTAAAATTTTGAATTTATACTTTTAATAGAGTTTTTGCAAGCTAATGATTAAACTGTTCACACAATAGCTTTCAAATTTTTACTAACTTGGGAGACGTATTAATTGATATAATATGCCTTATTGCAAAGTAAGTATTCGTGGGATTCTGTTCAAATAAACTATAAATAATGTATCTGCAGTAGCTATCGCATGTGGGCTGGCATCATTACTGAATTAAGTTTAACATCTTGATAAAAGGAGGTGTATATTCCAAAGCAGTTTCAGAAAATATTTTTGTCAAATGGAATTATAAGTTACCGAAAATTATCTGGATTTATAGGCACATTTTGATATGAAGTGTATTTGTCTTATTTAGTGATATCCTATGATTCGCATTCAGGTGGCAAATGTAGGCCCTGCTGATTACAATTATGATGAGTCAATCAGTTCACTGCGTTATGCAAATCGCGCAAAAAATATCAAGAACAAAGCAAAGATTAACGAGGATCCAAAAGATGCTCTGTTGCGACAGTTCCAGAAGGAAATTGAAGAGCTGAAGAAACAATTGCAAGATGGTGGTATGTCATGCTTTTGTTTGTCTTTCAGTCTTAACATTTTATTTGCCAAAAATTTCAAGAGTTTAACCACCTTTTAGTCAAATTTTAGACAGTTCTTCTTGATGAGTTCAATAAAGATATCAGCAAATGTAAAAATACAACATTGTGGAACACTAATTACCGTGTCTTATTGTTTGTTTGTATATTTGTGTGTTGTTTTTATCATATTTAAATTTCTGACCTTATAGGAATTCATGGGGGCTCAGCAATGTAAAAATTCATTTCTTTTATAATTTAGGAATAGAAGATGAGGATGGCAGTGAGGAAGATTCTGAGTCTGAAGAGGAAATCATCGATGAAAATGGTCAAAAGAGGATTGTCAAGAAAAAGAAAGGTAATCAATTTTTTAATGATTATCAACAATAAAAATTAAGGACAATGAACTGCACAGTTTCAATTAGATGATGAATAGATTATTGCGGACATACCTACACTTTAAAGAAAAAAACCTCGAAAGGAGTTTCTGTCAAAAATAATGTGTTATTGTAAATGAATTAAACTTTATTATTTCTAAACTTCTAGATTTCTTTTAATCATCCAGCATTTTTAGTTTTTTTTAAAGTCTGCAATGGGTATTGCAGGCTATGATGCATTTTTTTTTTTTTTTGCAGGATGAGCTCAAAATACTTCAAAAAATTATACTGGGGTTCCCTTCATTCCAACTGATTTAGTGCTTTAAATTTTTTTTTAAATCATTAACATTTGATTTATCAGAGCAATTAATGGGAAAAGAAGTAATTTGGAAATTTGGACTTTGTTTGATGTAAATATAGATCCAAAACATGTAACAGATTCACAATTCAATTCAATATTCCCCCCTTCATTTTGTTTGTTGTATTCAGATAAAGATGTGTGGATGTTGAACCATTTATGGAAATCAGAGAGAGTAATGAATTAAGTAGTTTTCTTTTCTTAAGTTTAAAAATGATAGCAGTGCTGGCTCAGTACATTAATTTAAAAGAACAGGTTCTTCATTTAGTATTGAAACAGAACACAGATAAAAAAATTTGATCAGGCATTTTATTGAACCAGAGATACTGTATTTTTTCTTAATGGTTTCATCCTGGTCAGATTAAAAAATTTGTTCAAGCAATTTATTGAACCAAAAATAATGTATTTTTTGTGCTAATTTTTTTCTTAATGGTTTCAACTTGGTCAGATGGTAAGTAGCAGCGTGTAGCCTGTAATGGTGTTGGCTTGTGTTACAAAAAGCACTCCTTTGCACTTTTGATGCAAAGCCCACATAAAGTTTCTGGACATCGTGGAAAACTTTATGATTTTTTCAAAAAAATTTTCGGTGCATTGAGAGGGTTTTGTTGTCATCTTTGCATTTATACAACAAGAGTACTGTGCCAATCAGCCTTGAGTAATAGATCAAGCATTTTAGCCAAGTTCTGGAGAGTAGAGAAGCAGTCTGATGAATCATTGGAAGTTTTTTTTACTTATTTGCCAAAATACAACAAAAGATGATCTGTATGCATACATAAATCACAAGAATTTTCATGCATGCAAATCATTTTTCTTTTAAATTAAAGTTGTAATATTTCATGATTGGTTGCTCTTATTTCAATTCCTCTTCCCTTTCCTTGTAAATGGTTTGTTTAGATTTTGCTTTTAAAAATTTTTGTTCATAAAAAAGTAGAATGTCTTACCCAATTTCACATTTTTGTGCCTTTGACTTCTGCTTTCCATTGAAAAAGATAAGGATGATGGTGAGGAAATGCTTTAATCTGTGCAAGATAAGCAAGCTTGAAGTCTATTTTATTTCCGTAGTGGCTCAAAGCACATGGTCAAAGTGTGCCTTGTCTTTAAATAAGACAGTGATAATTGTTTTTTGCGTTTTCAATAGGCCTGTCTAAAAGAGTATAAGAGGAAGAAAAGCATCTGTGTCTAAAGTGAAAGAAAAAATGGACAAAACATTTCTATAAGAAACTAGCCCCTGATCTTGTTCTTGAGATTTATGCATGAATTTAAATCATTTTTTTTAACTTACAGTTTACAAAAGAGAATAATATGAACACAGCTTTCATTTTCAGTTCATGAAGCATAGACCATTGCATGGTTTTAAGCAAAAGTTTTGTGCAAAAGCAAAAAAATTGTCCAAGTGTGTCTGGTTTCTCTTTTACAACCTGCAAAACTGGGACAAAATGCCTGCACTGTGTTATCCTTCCCTTTTTTTTTTAAATGTATTCTTTTCTATGCACACAATAATTTGTCGCATCACCTTTTATCTCTCATCTTTGTGCTTCTTTTGTGTAAGGGAGACATTCAGTTCTTGTTTTAAAGCAACATAATCTCCTTTTTATTTGACTCATAAATTTTCTTTCAAGTTTTTGGATTGATGCACAATTGAGAAAAGCATATCTATGAAAATGTTTAAGCATGCATCAAAGTTGTAATTTGACCAGTGTGATAAAATTAGCAGTAAAATTATGTTAATTTTAGTGTCATTTATGCTCATAAGAATGCTGTGAGTTTGCAAGATCATTTTTGGTTAATTTCTTATTTGACCCTGTATGGTTCATCTAAAAAGTTACTTTTCCAATGCTTCATTGGTGCATAAAAGGCAATTTCTGTTAAGGAATATTTTATCTTGCATTAAAATTGCCTTTTCCTGTCCTCTGTTACTCTAAATTTATTTGACCAGTTGTTCAGACATTTATATCGTAATTTTTGTTATTGTTGAGCTTACTAAAAATGTAGGTATTTGGTATTTAAACTGCGTATTGTTTTCATTAAGGAAAAGTGTAATCACGTTTCATTTCCTATCAGTGAAATAGTTAAAAATTTTAAATGGCTATTACTAGAATTCAGCAACAACTGTTTGCTTTAGGTTTGGTTATTGAATTTTGAAAGTTTTTAAGCTAGTCGTTTCAATTAAAGGCCAAAAGAATGGACGCGGAGCAAAAGCAAATGCTAATACATAATCATAAACACACATTGCCTCTACATTCCATACAAATTTATTTTTACCTGCGATTGACATTATCAATGTAGAATTAAATTCTGTGCTGTTTATATTGTCAAAAAAGGTTTGATTCATAACACACTATTTCAAAAATTATTTTGATAACTGCTGCAACAGAATATTTTTTAAACATATTGCTATAGTATTTTAATGAAATTTATGATTTCCAGTTGAAAAATAATAGAAGTCATTTTTGTGAATATCATCGTCAGTTTTGCTTTTACTTTTATGTGTTAACTTTTTTTTTCTATCCATGCAGTATTTTGCTTTTGCAAACTTTCTTGAATATTTTTTTCATACATTGATCTTGCAGAATTGTCATTGCAATTTCTTACTGTTTTGCGCCTTCAAAGCAAGTTGTCCAATTATGTTGGAACGCTGCATCATTGTGTTCAAGTCTCTTTTGTGTCTATTTTAGTGTTGCTGTTGTTTTTATTTTTTTATTTCGTTTTTTTTTATCTCTAGCTCCCACTGGATATCTATAATTTCGCCGCACCAGATGCTGTGCATTTTCATTCCATTCTTCATAGGCATCAATTTTACTTGTTCATGTTTTTGCCTGACTTCTTTCACCTATGTTATTTACTGCTATATTTCTGATACTTTGTTACCTTTACACATACACATAAAAATATTTACGAATATGGTGATGCTTGTGATCTGCAGCAAAGCGTCATATTTCAAAAGAGAAGATGGCAGAGATTCAAGCCAAAATTGAGGAGGATCGACGCTTGCTTGAGTCAAAGAAGGACATGGCAGAAGAGGAGAGAAACAAAGTCAAAATGGATTTGGAAAAGAAAGAGTCCGAGCTCCAGAAATATCAGTGAGTAAAGAAAAACAAAGATAAGTTTTGTTGTTCTGACTTCTCAGACATTTATTGTTGTCAGATGAATAAGTCCAAAACTAGATATGTATGAATACCTTTTTATTTTTAAGAAAATAAGTAGTATGTAGTGTTGATATTATTTTATCAAATGTGTTGGCTATTTATTTTTGGCCAACCATGAGAAATTGTGAAATAATTTGGAGAGGCAGATTTAATCATTTAGAAATTTAAAATAAAGAAAATTCTCATCTTATGTCTTTTCTATGTAACTTTCAATAAATTTAATTTTGAAATGGTTTAATAGTCGCCATCTAGTCTTTGTCACTTGGTATATGGGTGCTTGTCAATTAAAAGTTTTTTTTTGGAAGCTTAGCTTTTCACTCACCTTTTTCAGTTATTTATTATAAGTTACATTTGTATTTTCCTATTTTCCTTCTGTTCTCCCGTTGCATTCAAATTTTTTGCATTTTTGGAGGGGGTTTATTAAATCTCAAAAGTTTTTAATAGTTAACAGCTCTGACCCTAGAAATTCTCTGCTTGCTTTCAAAGTGGTTCTAACTGGGTTTATTCCCCATATTCTGATTAACAATTGTGTGTGTGTAATCCAGGGATGAGCAGGAGCAGCTGAAACAGAAGCTGTCTGTGATAGAGAAGAAGATCATCGTGGGTGGAGAGAATCTTCTCGAAAAGGCAGAGGAACAAGAGCGCCTTCTGGAGGAGAGTGCGAGAGAGCTGGAGGAGCGCAAGGAGAAAGAGGAGGAGCTCAAAAAGGCCCTGGAAGAGAAAGAGGTATCCTGGGACATTTGTTAAAATTTTAAATGAATTGCATATTTTTCTTAGCCACGCTTTTTTTTCTTTCGTCATTATTGCATTTTTTTCCCTAGCTTACCAATAACTGTTTTCCTAAAGTTTGTATCTTTAAGCTATGAAAACTGTAGAGCACCCATATCATTAATTAACATCATCATATTTTAATTGTTAAATGGTTACATTTTTTTTTTTTTTTTTCAGCAAGAGAGGCTGGACATAGAAGAAAAGTACACGAGTCTCCAAGATGAAGTGGCAGGAAAGACCAAGAAACTCAAACGAGTGTGGACTATGCTCATGCAAGCTAAATCAGAGGTCAGATGGGCACCTTTCCCTGTAACAACCTCTTGACAATTGATGTCCATGAGTAATATTTATTGCATAGGACAAACAACTCAGAGTTAATACCTGAAACAAAATAATTAATATATATATATATCCTTGCTTGCTTTCAAACCCATTTTTATTCTCAGTTCCATTTAATGTTTGGTTTTGAAAAAAAAATGTGCTTTTTAATTTTAGGGAAAGGATTTTTTATCCCAAAGTACATAATTGTATGCATGGACATGGGATTGAAAGTGTAAAACTGTATTGGAAATTTAGGTCTAAAGCAAATAATTGAGTTTTGGTATAAAAGAGAGGCTTTTTAATTTATTTTTAATTCAAACAGTGCAAGTGAAGATTTTTTGGGAAAAATGAATCCTTTCTCTGCAGCGCTTTTATGTTTTTATATTGACAAAGAACTAGAGAGTCTAGACAAGAAAGTTGCTGTGAATGAAGTCACATTCCCTTTAGAGACATGGAACATACTACAAAATACTGAGCTTTAGGGTGGTTTCTTAAAGGAGAAATATACCTCTTTCTTTCTAATTCAAATTGGTTTTTTTTGTAATATGCATGAGTTCTAGCATATTTTACACATTCTTTACGGCCTTTAAACATGGAGAAAAAATAAAGTAAAGAAATTGGCATTTTTCTTAGTAAACAATAATTTTAAATGAGTTCTGTATAATTCTACATAACTAAATAATTATTATGCAGCTTGCTCAATGCTGTATTGACATAAGCATTATTGGCTTGTTTTACAAAGTGAACTTTTAAAGTTGCCTGTCGAAGAGGAGTTTTCTAGTGGATGAAAATACTCAGGACTTTCTTTTATTCAAGGAGTTTTCCAGTGGCTGAAAAGGCTCAGGACTTTATATCATTCAAACTGGTAGCATTAAATTGATTTTTTAGTGTTTGTTTGCAAAGCTGCAAACAGATTAATAAATTGTGCCTTCTTTACACAGATTGCCGATCTGCAGCAGGAGCATCAGAGGGAGATGGAAGGATTGCTGGAGAATGTACGCCAGCTCAGCCGTGATCTCAAATTACAAATGACTGTCATAGATTCTTTTATCCCTCCAGAGTATCAGGTGATCCTCATATATCCATTGGTTGTTTTTCCTTTTAAAATTGTTTAAGAGTTTTTCAAAACAATGTGTTACACAGTACAGAGATTGGGATTTTGCCACAATTGGATTCTCTTCTTTTCATCTCAGCACTCAGTTCAGTCTCTCTCATTCAGTCATTTTTGACTAAGAGTGTCTATATTTCTGAAATGTTGAATTTTTTTTTTTGTTTACAAAGATGGGTTTTTGAAAAAATGTTGTGCACTATAAATTTCAACAAATCTTTCTTGATTACAAACATTGTTATCATTTGTGAACTCCCATATAAAAAGTGTGTTGTACTCTGGCTTTAAGGCATTTTTCTTGTGCATGATATTTAACTTAATTTTAGTCATTGATTTGGGACATGTTACCTTTTTCAGATTTCAGATTTCTCCAATGGCATAAGATTAGTGGAAATAGATTTGCAGGGCAAACATAATTTTTTTTGTTTTTTAAAGCAGTCAGTATTATAATTACTAGTGCAATTTTGCGTCGTGATGAGCTACGAAAAATGGGGCAAGCTTTAACTAATAGAGGGCTGGCCCA
>BLXT01000945.1:1257125-1276520 GCA_019648995.1 Plakobranchus ocellatus
TAAACCAGGGAAGGTACAAACATAATTCAAACACCAAAAAATAGAAGATTGGATGCACTTTCTTATGATATATAACACTAAGTAACAGTGATATTATGGGATATTGAAAAAAATTGACAACACGATCTTGGCAGTGGGGCTAGGACTAGATCTAGATCTACATTCAGATTCATCATCGTCGGAAGAGTCTAGAGTAGCCCATCGCCTTCTCCCTCCTCTACATCAAAATTAACATCACTTTCATCATCAATTTCAACTCCAACATCATCTACAGGGCTACCCTCATCTTCATCTTCTTTATTAGTCGATCTTTCTGTCAGTTGCTAGAGCAAGTTGAAGGTCATTTTGAAAAAATCGTTACTCGGTAACCATTCATTCAATTTTAGAACAGTAAACGGAAAACGAAAGTAGAACTCTTCAAGCAACAGAAACTATTAAAGCCCAGCCACTGTAAAGAAAATAAACGGGCTTAGTGATAGCGGGCGCTCCCGCCATCACCCATAAAGGGCGGTGGCGGGCGGTAACGCTTTTTATCATTTAAGCTTTAACATGGTAATAGTCATTGGAATCTCTAGAGTATATGATGTTTATTGCCTCACAAATTTTAAAAGATTTTATTCTCACTTATCAAGCAACTTCAAAAAAATTTGTCAGTGCCTTACTCTAGAAACTGAAGCACTAGTGAACAGTACGAAATGAGATGAATATCCTGAACCTTTTTTTTTTTTTCAATTTTGGCCAGGATATGATTGAGCGACATGTTCACTGGAATGATGATATAGGAGAATGGCAGCTTCGATGTGTGGCCTATACAGGCAACAATATGCGGAAACAGACTCCTCAGCCTGACAAGGAGAAAGAAAAGGTATGTGGTCTGTGGTGTATGGATCTAAATGTACTATAATTACCTGCACCCATCTCATGTAAGGTGTAGAGGAACATTTTCAGGTTTTGAACTGTCGAAGCAACTCAATACCTTACTGTATGTTCCATCAATTTTTTCTTTAGTCTATTTTAGTAGAAAGTTATCTCCTATAACTGGCCCGCCTGACAAAGAATGAAATTGCATTCTTTATCCTCACCGCTATATTTTATTCACCCTCCACACTGACGGCAATTCCTGGATACTTGGAACTGTTTATTTGCTTCACTTTAAGCATTATTTCTTATGTCCCCTCTGGTGTTACCTCTACTGCTGATCTTTGCTAATGGCAGTTCTCTTGCTGGCTCTTCTTTGAAGATGTGAATGGACTCAGACTTGATCCTTGTTGTAGTCCTTCTCTGATGCCAGATTTTTCTATCCTTTCAGTCATCATCCTTACCTCTGTATTCGTATTTTGTTAGATGACCTTTATCAACCCTATCAGTTTTTCTGGTACTGAGTGCAGATCTCTTCCTCAGCCACTACTGAACATGATCTTCGGTCAACCTTTTTGCATGTGTAGTAACATGACTTGAATGAAACATTTTTGGCATGAGAATGTGTGAATGAGTATTGTAGCGCTTATCAGAATCAGCAACTGTTTTCATTCAATTTTTCTTATAATCTATGGTCGCGCAATGTTTGAGATTATTTATAAATCTGTGGTTGGTGATCTCTGGGAATCATGAAATCTATGTCTTCCCATGAATGATTTTTCCCCAATCTGTCTCATTTTGTGTCGACACTACCCATGTTTTTTTCACTTTTAAAAATGTCTTAAATCACTCAAAGCTAAGTATGTATAATTATGATCAAATGATTGGAAGATTCAGAAGCATCCTGCCTTAAGATGTCAATAAAGAGCTTGCGTAAAGTGTGTTTTATATTCTCTTCAGAGTCCAGAGATTGATCTTTCCCATGTGTATCTGGCCTACACCAAAGAAGGTGAGGCAGAGGCTATGAGGCCCAAGAGTAGTAAGAGCTCCAAATCAAATCGGCCAAAGACTGCAAACAGACCTAAAAGTTCTAAAAAGTAAGTAGGGTTGTGCACTTGCTTCTTGGTAGCCCTGTGCAATTCATATAATATGTTGCTCTACATATTTTTGAAATTTTATTCTTATATGAGGTCACAGAAATCAAAAGTTTGAGTTCTGCTCATATGTTAAATCAGGAATTTTTTTTTTTTTTATTATATTAATTACAATTATGTAATTGCTCTATCAATGTAAAAGAATTGGAAAATTTGCGTTTTAAACTATAAATGAAAAAATATTCTAGTCACCAGTCTACAAAATGTACTCAAAATGCTGTGGAGCTTATGCAAGAACGGTCCTGTCAATGATCTCTTTTTGTATGAATATCATTTCAGAAAGAGAAAGGATTCAACTATAGACTCGGTGCTTCATTGACTGCTTGTGGGATCAGCTATGCTGCTCACCTTCAAATGTTTGCTTTTGTGGGACTGCCTAGAAACAAAGCTTGTGAGGATCTGGTCTCCTTGAAATGTGTGGCCAGTTCTAACTGTTTATAGCAACAGACTGGAAAAAAAGTTTCTAAGACAGCAGGGGCTTGTTTTCTGTGGGGGATTTGGTTTTTTTTTTGTTGTTTTTTTTAAAAGAAATATTTCGTACAGAAAAGAGAGCTAGAAGCCCAGAGTGGTAGTGGGAAAAGAGAGCTGGAAGTCCAGAGTGGGAGTGGGATGAAAACAATGTACTTGCTCAGAGACCTAATCGGTTTGAATTTTCTGTTATGTTTACCCAATGGTTCTGCCAAGTCAGCTTACCATCAATGATTACCTTTTTCATAATACTTTAGCAATATGGGGGCAGACTATTGTTTTTCACACCCATAATGAAAATTACTAAGTGTAAATTAAATGCAAGGCTTAAAATACATATTTCAAAATGAAATTTAAAGCTTGAACCCCTCCACACACACAGAAAAACTGTTCTTTTTTAAAATCATTTCCACTTAGAGAGTGATCTGCTCTGTGCTCAAAGTGACCACAAAAACATGTTTTTTTATTGGAAGAGAAAATAATGCTCAATATTATTTTTTCTCTTTCACATAATTTGATATAACCAGGCCAATATAAAATACAAAAAATGGTTCTGTGATATTTTTACTTGAAAAATGAATGTTACAAATATGAGTATAATTTTGTGAATGTTTTGCTTATCCTTGTCATTAAAGGTGCACTTTGTGATGTCCAATTTATCTGGAGATTTTTTTTTTTACTTCACATATTTTTTTATTGTTTTGACAATTTAAGTTGTTTAAATAAGTTGCTTCTTTGATTTGTTTTTTTTAATTTGTTGTTTAAGCTCCTTATTTGCTTGCTAAATGTCCGTCCATATCTGAAGGTTAATTATGCATGAAAAATTTTTATAATGCACAATCTCCTGTACTTTTATTTTTTTTTAATTGTTTTCCTTCATGAATCTAAATTGGAAAAGGGTTTTAGAAAAAATTCATATGGATTTTTTTAATTCTGTGTTGTAAACTTCAGAATTAACAGAGCTCACAGAGAGTAGGATGCCAGTTAGTGCATGTAGATACGTTTTGACAACTGTGAAATAATACAAAAATATGTGTAGTGTGACATGAAATAAGAAGATCTTCTAATACTTTTTTCGTTGTTTGTTAAAAAGCAGATATGGAAATACTGTCCTTGGGGCTGCATGGCCATTGCACAGTGCAGTTAATCTATTTCCGTGAATTTGGAGTTGGCTCAGCTTTTTAGATCAGAAATCATGTAATAGATTTTCTCTTGATAAACTTATAATCTTGATTTAGTTTCTCCTGGAATCCCTGCTTATAGAAAGATATGATATTTGATGTCAGATTGCACTGCAATGAGCCATGGATTCTTATTCCTAAGAAACCCATATAGTGCTGCACATAAAACTCTATGGTTTTTTAACTGGTCCTCGCTGGCAGGTTGAAACTTTGACACATTTAATATTGATACTGATTTATTTTACATAATGTTAAGGGTTGTTGGTTTATAATGCAAAAGTAAAAAAAAAATTGCAGTGGAAGGAAAAAAACATATAAATATAAATCTGGTTTGACATGACTATCTGTGGCACAGCAAGTTTCCTTCATAAAGTAAGTTTTAATTGGTGATATTAAAGAAGAAGTAAAATAAGCAATAGTTTGAGAAAGTATGGTTTATCAGTTTTAGATTTTAGAATTTAAAGGGATTGAAGGTATAATCATGGGAAGTAACAATCGATATTTAAAGTGAAATCAGTGTAAATCAGACTGCATTGAAAATGAACTCTTTTTTTTTTTTTGCAATATAGGAAAAAAAATGTTTTATTTATCACCACAAAATAAGACAGTTTGCTGCAGGAAAAATTGTGGAAATATGGTTATGTTGTAGATGTGAGAAGCATTGTAAAATTTATCTCATAAAGCAAAAACTAATGTTTTTTATTAAATAATTAAAAAAAAAACAGGGTTGAGCCTTCTTCTTGGATGATTGAAATCAATATTTACATATTCCTTTTTGTTGCCAAACTTTTCATTTTGTTTTGACACCTCATAAATGATTGTACAAGACTATTTACGTCAGATTTTTTTCAAAGTTCAGTTGCCCTTGTAAGCCAAACACCCAAATAGATTATATAAGTAAATGATGCGCTTTTTTGTATGGGGGCGGCATTATTAAGTTTTGACTCTTAAATTGTGCTATCCTCTATTTAGTAGAATTATTTTTAGTCATCTATCTGTTACGCAATACTGTGTATGAAGATTACAAAGACACCAATAAATGATGACCAATGAAAAATTATCTGCTTTTCAATTTTACCCTGTTGTTGTTCATGGTGGTGGAAACAAGTCATATTTGCATGGAGTGTGTGTTAAAGTGGTAACATTGTGTAGAACATGTAGAATCTGTCTGTATAAAAATGTCAATTTATGATATAATTATACAAATCGTTTGTCTATATGTGAGCCATTTGAAAAAAAAATATGTGTGCAGTTACATGGAACGGAGATTGCAGCAAAACCAAAGGTTATTTTATTGTATTTCAAATCCCTTGTGTCACAACTTCTGTGTGAAACTTTTTAGGTTTCAGTTCTTTGGCACTCTTACATACAGCCAAGTCCACCTGATTCGTATCTGAAAAACTAAGTTGATCTCGTTTAATTTTACCAAATATTATCCTATTTGACTGGACTATACTTACAATTTTTGAAGAAGGGATTGAAGTATGATGGGAGGATCTAGTCATTTGAAACTCATCTCTTTATTTGTTGCAAGTAAACTAAGTTCCAAAAATCTTTTTTTCAAATATAAAAATGGCATGGTGGGGTGCTCACAGCAAGCACATGATGTTTCAAGATGCAACTACATGTATATGAATTCTCTGAACATGCAGAGAAATATGAGGGGAAAGGGCTCTGGGCATTAAATCTTGATGGATGGGCGAATCATGCTATTTGAGCCTTAAGTCGGGGAGACACTATGGTATCTTCATGCTGAAACATCTAGTCTAGAGTAGATCTATCAAATGCTCATTATAATTACTGCTAATCAAAATTAAGTATATTTACAGAGCAATCCATAAAAGTACAAGGCTAAGGAAAACAAAAGGCAATCTAGTGGATGGATTGGTGAAATTTTTCATTTGTATGCATCGTGAAACCCGTACATTATTTTTTTATATGCAATAATTGGTAATAGCTAGACCCAAAAAATATGACTGTAGGCCAACAGGATAGCAAACTTGTCCAAAAAGTTTGTGATCAACCACACAAAATGGGCCATTTGTTAGCAATTCTCCAAACTGGCACCTAAGGCAGAACAGTTTCAAACATTTGGGAATTATTAATACAGACTAACAAATTTGTGGTAATTTCAGGGTTTCTAATTATTCATTTTCTCTTAACATCAATGTCATTGCAAAACCAACTACATGTGGTGAATCTTTTAGTTTTTCAGGAGAGACAATAAACTGATTTGGCTTTAAAGAATTTGCTTACATAATTTTGAAAAAAAGTACATAATGTTATAATTTGTAACAAAAGAGGAAATATAATTTTACAAAATATTAAGCAAGAAAATTGTTTTGTTTTTTTAATTTAGTATGTGGCACCAACACCAACATTATGAGGAATCTGAGCAAAAAGTTGAAATCCATTGGAAATCTGTATAAATATTATAAAAGGTTAAAAATAATCCTTCACATTCCCTCACATATTGCTTTAGATACAATGGCAATAATGTTTATTTCTCAGTTCTACTGTAGTAGTTTACCAAGGTGATTTGTAAATTTAAACTCTTCATTAAAGTATACTCGAAGCTATAAAGGCTGTCACAAATATGACAAAAGAAAGGATCCTCATTTTTCACAAGGTAGCAATGGATATGCCTTGTGTGACTGAGGCAAAGATTGCACAAAATGACAATAGCAGAATCTTTTGTTGGTTTGAAAATTTGCAATGCGCAAAAATAAATTTCTGTTATCTTCAACTTTGTTTAAATATTTTGCTTATATCTTTTGTAGGATGGCTGCAGTCAAAGGACTCATTTCGCATAGGCAGATTGCGATTGTATTTGCAGTGTGCTGTTATAAGTTTAACCAATCTGTCTGTAAGTGTGAGCTGACGTAACATTTTGGGAAGGAGGCAGGGAGATAGAGATCTGGCCATTCAGTCAATCAGGTCTTATAGAATCAGCAACTTTAGAGTGAAAATCTTGATAATTCAAATTTCGTGAGAAGGATTCAAATTATCCTGTTTTGTATATTCTTCAAAATTGTGAAGTCACTCAAAAATGGAATGCCCTTCCCAAGCCTAAAATCATTGTCTTCACCTGTATTATGTTACTGTTTCATATAATTTTGCTGGGTCTTAATGCTAGAGGAGTAGTATTTTTACTTTTTTAACAGTTACACTTACTTGGCTTACAAAGAATAATTCAGTGTTTATTTTTCTCAAAATCCCCAGGAATCCCTAGGGATCACTAGGAATCACTTGGAATCCCTAGAAATCTCTCGAAAGCCCTTTGTTGAAATCACTAGGAATCCCTTGGAATCCCTTGGAATCCCTAGGAATCCCCCAAAAGCCCTTTGGTAGGCCTCAAAAAACAGTTACAAAATCATCAAATTTAATCTCAGAAGGCAAAATAACACCAGCCTATATGGTTCTTTACCAATAATGCTAAAGACAGCCAAATCCCAAATGGTGTGTTCTGTAGTGATGGAACAGAGCAAGATTGGCTAGAGCGCATAGTGGGCGATAATTCTGTTCGTAAAAGAACGACGGCGGGCTTTCCAAAAAGAGGAAGGGACACTTGGCCGGCTTTTCTGGCACCGGTGATCAAGCCATTAGCTGTCATTGTTCACTAAGCTAAGCATCTTTTGTAATGTCTACTGTTTAATTTTCAAGATGTGCACACATGCTGTGCTGTTGGATATACAATCAGAAAACATAAAGAGGTCAATATTTCATTTCGCGAATGAGTTATATAATATTATTTTAATCAGTGAAACTGACTTGTAAATCACATGAAATATTAATATTTGCTCGAATTGAATAAAATAAAAATCTGTTGATCAATGTTATTCTTTTCTCTTCATCAACTCGACAATGGCTGTGCATGGTGGAGCCAAATAAAAAGGCAATTAATAATTCTCAATATAAAGATTTTTTATTCATTTATCTACTTTGATATCTTGGTGGAGATATCAGTTATTTTCGCAGCAGTAGTAGTAGTAGTGGTAGTAGTAGTAGTAGCAGCAGCAGCAGCAGTAGTAGTAGTAGTAGCAGTACTCAGTAGTAGTAGTAGTAGTAGTAGTAATAGTACTAGTAGTAGTAGCAGTAGTAGTAGTAATAGTAGTAGTAGTAGTAGTAGTAGAAGTAGTAGTAGGTGAGTGTTTTTCGAGGTCTACCAAAGGGCTTTTGAGGGATTCCTAAGGATTCCTGAGGTTTCCTAATCCTAGTGATTCCACCAAAGGGCTTTTGAGGGATTCCTAGTGATTCCTAAAGATTCCAAGGGATTTCGAGAAAAATAAACACCCGAATAATTAAAGGCAAGAAAATGTAAATGCTTTCCATGATGTTTGAATTAAAAGAATCAAGTCCTACTCCTTCCAAATAATGAGTCAAATGCTAACAAAGTCTAGAGAAGAAACTGCGAGAAATTTAAATGTAAGCTTTTGACATTTCTACTGTATAGATCTGTTCCTCAGTTTGATAACCTGATTAACTGTTACAAGTTACAACCATTTAATGCAGCTCCACTTCATTAACTGTCTTATTTATTATGCTGTTCTTGCCTAATAAGCAGTTTAGCCTGTAAATTAAAAAAAAAATACTCCATATCCTTTGGTCACAGCAGTGTAATTGGCCATGCAAAAAAAGTTGAAGTTTCTTGTGGCGGAGGTTGAAGCACTTTATGATAAATATTTTATTGTAACTTTTTGTTCTCTGACTGCTCTAGTATTGAAAATGAAAAGGTTCGAAATCATATAATCATTGAGTGTATAGAGTAATAGTAAAATTGCAATGTACTGTTCGGCATGGATGTTGTAAGCTTTTTATACTATTCAGAGAAGGTATAGATTTCCAAGGAACAGGAATGAATATTCTTAAAATAAAATGGAGAATGCCTTATCCAGTGAGCCAGAGGACTGCACTTTTCTGCCCAAAGCCAGGGCCCAAACCTGCTATATTCTAACATAGATTCTATCACTAAGCCTCAAGACCACTAGCACAATTATCTTCAACTATGAATTGTTCATCAGTGAAGCCAAATGTAGCTTCACAATGGCTGTACGAAATGTAAAACTAACACCTAAACAATCAAAATTTTCAAGGCAAACTCAAACACTTTGGGTAATAAGCCTTTGTCAGAATCTTATATGACTTAGGGGATTCTGAGTCTGCAAAAGCAAAGAAATTATAGAATTTAGTCTGCAGAAAATTATGATTAAGCTCTTGAGTGTTTCAAAAGATTCACACCCTCAAGTCATACGACTCTCTGAAGAAGACTGGTGAATAAAATTAAAAACATTTCAAATAACTTCAGCTACACAAAAGAGAGGTTTCCTCCACATTAACACAAACACTTCAAATAAACTTTCAAAGCATTTTGTCACCATTAGAATATAAATTTATTAAACAGGGCATCCTCAGTTTTACAATTAAGAATACGCTAAGCTTCCACATACCATGATGAATATGCAATATTTGTACAATTTATCAAGTAAAAAATGGTCACAAAGCTTTTAATGTGTAACAAACATAGAGCAAGGACAGTTGATTCCTGAAAATTGAAAGAATGAGAAGTATTAACAAGTTTCAAAGCAAGAGGACATATAAAATTACAAATTATGTGAAAACTGTGAAAATTATCTGAGGTTTTTGAGATGAATAAAGATAGAAAGTCTTATTCAACAGTCACATTTTACAGTCAACTTTTAACTCAAAAGAGCCTTGCATTCTCCTAAAACTTTCCTTTCGAAAAAAAATACATTAGATGTTTGCATTTTACAATGTAGATGAAAATTCCAACATGCAACAGTTTAATGTCCCCTACATAAGGATTCAGTTGCCCCCATCAGGCAAGCTGAAAAAAGTTATGAAACTTAAAAGCCTAGCTAGTCATTTCGTAAATAAAACAATGTCATATATTCTAATAATGCCAAACATTGTAAAATGAGGAGATTGATCTTAACTTCATATATCATAAGCTGAAGTGAAATTTTAAAGAACAATGTTCAATGAACTGGCACTGCACTGGTTGCTGCCATTTGATCTGAATGAAAAACAATCTAACTGGCAATCTGGCAATCACAACACCTTGAATAACTAAGCAAAACAAAAGTGAAGTTTTTTTTTCCCTAAGGCATTGAACCCATGGATCTGTGAAAACCTTTGAAAAATTCCACCACACGAGAAAAAAAATAAATATATATATATACACTTTTTCTTTTTGCCATACAGTGTGTAAATATCAGTTATCATAGCATCTTAATAATTACTGAAGTGCATAATTTATTTGTTACAAGAGAGAGTTCACCAATCAATAAAAAAATAAAATATGTTGGAGAGGTAGTTTGCAAACTCTTTCTCAGGTTAAAAAAAAAAAAACAAAAACAAGATTCTAGAAGTATAAGCAGCTAGATATAACATAAAGGAAACAGATTTTTTTCCCCATAAAAAAGTCCAGTTTAGACTTCATGCTTAAATTGCTCATGTGCATTTCTTCTGTGAATTTCTTTATTGTATGTCTTTGTGTTTCAAATGAATCAATTCATGGAGATCTCTCTTTTACATGAGATGACATAATTATGAATTTTTTTAGAACACAAAACATAATCTTTTCTAGATAATTCATTAATTGCTGCTAAAACACTAACTCTGGATTATAAAAAAAAATTAATTTTACGATTACAAAATTTTGTCATATCATCATTTTGTCATTATTTTCGTTTTGCTTTATTTTGAATGAAGATTTCAAATCAAATGACAGATTGTGAATGTCATTCAAAACCAAATTCTTAGCCATGAATAAACTAAACATGATTCATCAGTTTACGAATTCTGTTTCTCGAAACACCAACATCTTTGTTTTTATTTCTTTCTATTTTTCCAATTTCAAAGGAAAGATAAATACTTTGAAGGATACAGGATTATGGATATTGACGAACCTAGTCTTGCTCTACCATACATCTATAACAAAATGCATAATGATGAATAACCATGAAATTTAAAAGATGAAGCCTGTACCAGAGCAATACAAGTTTTAAATATAATAAGCGCACATAAAAATAAATTTAACTCTCTAATAACTGCTAAGTTATTAGGATTGCCCTCTTTAAAGGATCAGATAATTATTCATCGACCTCAAAATATCCTCTTTGTTTTACCTCAGGCATATCAAAAATATGGTACCTAAAAAATACATCCCTACCATTTTTGCAACATGAGTATGAAATCAAATATAGATGTCTATCAAGTAATAGACAAGAAATCATTTTCCTCAGCCATGAAAATTCCCAATCACTAAAAACAATGATAACTCAAACTCATCTTAAAATAATATGCTTTGAAACATCAATAATTATGTCACAAGTTGCATACTCCCATTTCATAAGCACTGGTGTGGCAAACACTCGACAGAGATATTGTCCAGAGAAAAAAATAAAAATCTCTTCAGAAGCATTAATAAGTAGAAAAAAAAATGTGCTTTGAATGTCCTTATCTTATTTGCAACATATGACTCATTACGAGTGTTCTTAAAACATACCAAAGAAACAAACAAAAATGTATATCATTCATCAATAATTCTCTCATTTTATAATTTTCCATCATTTAAAAAAATTTGTCTTCTTAAAATTACCATTTCAATGCAACAAAAAAAAAAGTAGACTTTGTTAAATTGCCATCAAAATGGGCTAACTAAAAGATAGGGCAAAATGAAACTAAACTCCCTTGGGTTAGTCTTCTGAGCAACCTTCATGAGTATATATGGGTATACCAGCTAGGCAGCATCAGAATGAGTTTTTAAGTTTTCTTCATCAAGATTTTGGCCTGTTTCCGATGTTTCATTGCCTAATTCAGCAGTAAGTTTGCGTACTCTGAAAACATATTATTTTCACAAGAAAAAAACAATTAGAATTGACATTTTCACAACATGAGAAATTAAACATAATTCACTATACTCATCAAAACTTACATTTTTTTTTTTACAAAACAATGCATTTAACTTTGAGAAAGCTCCTCAGCAACAACTATTTGACAGATTTATACAAACAAAAAATACACTTTGGATGACAATTGGTACCTTATATTAAAGCTGAATAAATACTATTGCTTGCATCACTGAAAAACACCCAAAGTGAGAACATGTACTTTTGTGGAGCAATTAAAATGATAGACTAAAAAAGAATTTTTCAAATCTGTACAGACAGAATATTGCTTATTCTTACAACACCACAGAATAATCTAAACACAGATATAATGGTTGTGTTTGCTTTTTGTTTTGTTTTTTTTTTTCTTTTCCATTTGAGTTGTAAGAAAACCCTTTCATAGCACTCAAACAGTTACACACAAAACATACAATGGGCCTGAGTGATTAAAGAAGTAACTTGAAATCTGCGGGGGCCTGTCTCTCCTGGCTCAAAACTGCCCCAAAGCCAGGCCTGGCATGGATCACAAAGCCTGAGATCACTTAGATGTGGAACAAAAACATATCATCCTAACACACACACACACAAAAGAAACCATATATAAATTTGAAGTGTATCTGAATGAAGACGAGTTTGAAAAATAAAAAACTGCATTTAATATTATGTGTGTATACATAGTTCAACCTGAGAGTTGCTCTCTCTTCCCACATTCCTTTGACACAGAGTTAGGCATAAAAAAGCTGCTTTTGAGTACAGCAGTATCACTGAGATAGTTAATATGAATATGTCACAATGGTCTTACCTTTCATGGCCCGAGGAAATATATACCCTGAAAACATAAAACAAAATTTGTTTTCTGCCCATAAAAAAGTGAATTTGTCATAACTGTATCAAATACGGTGGTCAAAACTTAATCTGAATTTACAAGCCAAAAATTAGATTAACTGAATGTCTGTTTTAGAGATATTTTTCTTGGTTTCCTGATTAATGGGTGATCTCAGCAAAATCCTGTCATTGAATACCATCCCTTTTCTCTGGGGCCACTTTTTAATGAAAGGATTGTCTTTTGTTTGAAAAAGAGTTGTTTAAAATGGGAAACTTTTTAATATAAAGAGCATAAAAATCAAACCCATTAAGGGCAAGTGCGACGACTAGAGAGGGGGGTTCTGGGGTCAATTGGGTCACCGAGTCAAATTTTGACTGTAGGTAGTTTTGTAAAGTTAGTCTAATTTGTAATCATCTGAGTAGGGTTTCGACGCCTCAATTTGCCTATAAATATCTCTTATTATACATTCAAAATTGCTGCCCCCTAGAGAGTTTACAAATTTTCAAGAAAATGTGTAAAAATTTGTTTATACAAGCTATGTAGGCCTGCTATCTCTTGCAAAACATAGGCATATTGTATACCAATAGAAAGTTTACATGTCAGCCTCTCTATCGATACCACTACAGCTACCATATATGGACATCCAAATTTAGACAAATTTTTCCAAGAAGCGGGCTCCATTCATAACCATTACATTTATGGACCGTCTATCCTAGTTCCCACGGTTTTTACTCCAGCTGCGTCAATTTTGGTTACGAAGATTTCAGATGCCTTAGTTTGTGTGCGACCGTCAGCCCCGCGAGCTGTTACTGCCCAATGAGGTTGTGGCGAAGCTCTGACATCACAGCTATCCCGTGATCACCCGTTCTTATAATAGTTTGTACACAGTGCTTTGTTGGCTTTTGAGTAAAGTTTTCAGCGAGTTTAGTGCATGAGTGACCACCAGCATGAATTGGGTGTCATAAAATAGCCGAAAGGAGATGAGTGCAACAAGAAGAGCATGAGAGAGCTGAAGGAGGCCCATCATATGGAGCTGGCATCGCATAATTGGTCAGAAAAGAAAAATATTTTTGCTCAGACTTTATTGGCTATTTTCTCAAAATGAGTTTTTTTGGGGACAAATGTTCTTATAATTTTTCATAGTTTTTTATAAGGTTTGTGTGAAACTTGCCATAAAGTTTAAGGGCAGTAATATCTTGCTTTTCATGTACGTTTTTTTGGAATCTTATTTAGTGCCAAAATTATAAGATTGAAAATTATGTTTACATCCAAGATGGCTGATATTTTTTTCCTGTTGCCATGCCAAAGGTAATTGAAAAAAAAAGTCATTTTGGTTGTTTATATCACTTTTTGGGGGAACATATATAACAAATAAACCATTTATAAAGGTATCATTTCCTGTGTGCCACACTTGCCCTGAAAAAAATACTATATAAAGTGTGTTTTGACAGAAATTTGCCTTAAAACTTAAAGGACATGACAACTTTCAGCATAAAAAAAAAAAAATTCAGACTAACTGAAGTCAGATTGAGATTATCCAAAACACTAACATTTTTAACACTCAAATGGAGGGGGAAACTTCAGATTAACTGAAACTTTAGATCAAGTGGCAGCGACACATGTACATTAGATTTTTTATATTTCTCTCATCCACTTTTTTTTTCCTTTTTACTTTTTCTAGACATTATCACAATAACAATAATTTTAATCCAATACTGAATCTCTCTAAATTGCAGAAACTCTTCAATTCAAGTAGAACACTGGGGAGCTTGTGCTCTCTTTGAATAACAAATGAAGATTGTAAAATTGGTTCATTCAATTTATTGAAGGCAGCTGGAGGAACAAAAACCCAATTCAAAACTTACAAGAAATTGAAATACTATGAACCTCAAATTCGGAAGACTCTCCCATGTTTGCACATTGCTCAATGCCCTCTTCCTCTCCTTACATCACATAATAAAATATCACATTTTTCAAATTATTAAGGGCAACCATGGGTACATCTGTAGCTGTCTGCTCCTCAATCCAGTTTCAAGAGCTCCTAGCTAGGATAGCTTGTTCCAGGGCAGCATGTTGTAAGACAGGAAGGAGAAGAAGGAAAGCATCCTGGATGTAAGTGCTACTGTTGGACGCCTGTAGATAAAATATAGAAATGTGAAGCAAAACTTTCACTTCATACCTTTATAAAAAGGGAATAAATTCAGGAAAAATGTGCAGCAAATTGATAAAGCCCTTCACTCAACAGAAATTTATAATCCCATTTACTACATCTCCATATTTTTTTTTATGTAAAATGTTGTTGACAAATTTTGTTGGTATTTTTAATGGAATTGAGGTTGATATATTTCAAAGATAACCCATTTATAAAATACGGTAGGAAAACAGAGAATTTAAAACTGGAATTTTTTACCGTCACTTGCCACAAGTACTAGAAAATCACAGGTATTTGGAAGGTTATTGATAGCAAATTTTAGTTCTTGATCTGGATCTACACCATATAAAACTCACTTAAGTTCAACTCAGCAGAATTATTTCCACAATCTCTCCCATTAAAAAAAAAATATGTATAATTTCACCCCAGCCACAACTGCAAAATAATTATCATTAAGTTCATTGATAAAAACATTCCCATCTGCCACCACTGTTTTACAAGGCAAATAATGGAAGATACTCAAGCTTAAGAAAGTAATTGGAATGCATGTATAAAGTAGATTCTTTAAAAATTTAATGGACTCATATCAAGAAATGGTCGTATTACAACACTATGAAATTGTCTTCTGGTAGTTTTTTTTAATCTGTGCTTGACAATCATGTTATGTGTAAGTAAGCGATTGTGAGGTTGTTTTTTTTTTTAATTTTTACAATAGAAATCATTGCTTTTTTCCTTTGTTACACACACACACACACACACAAAAAGCCTCAATAAAGCCAAAATACAGATAGCTTTGTTAGGGGGCTTATGTGACAAGAAGGTTAAAATATTTAGAAGTAGTAGACATAGTAGAAGGTTTCCTTTTCTTCTATTTCTTGTTGCACGAGAGAAACAGTTTCAATATTTACGATATTTAATTAAGATAATATATAATTTACCTCGAGGTAAATATTGGTCACCATGCTCGTCACTCCCTCAGAACTGCCTTCTTCCTCCTAAAAAAACATCAAATGAAGAAAATGAAGATTTTTTACGTTAATTTTATAGTGCTAGTTTAGGATTTTCTCTTTAAAAAAAGAGAAGAAGAAAAGAAAAATTAATGCTGCAGAAACATCTTAATATGGAAATAATTTAAAATTTGTTTTCAGACAAATTCTTTTAAGTTAGATATTGTAAATATTCGGTTGAAGAAACAAAAATGTGTTTAAATTTTTCTTCCTTTTAACCTATGCAAAGTTCACTCAGCAAATATCTCTTTGATCTAAAAAAAATGCAATAAATTGCATGTGACTTACATCAGATCAGTTTCAAGACATCTAACTCCAGCTAAATTACAAAACCATTAAATTAAAATGACATATTACTTTCAAAAGAACAGCATAACTATTCAACGTCATATGAATCATAATTATTAACATCAATGAACCAGTGATGAATGTAAAATAAACTTACAACCAGTTTATTCAAGCATGCCACAAACTTGTTTGAAAGATTTCCAATTTCATGGCACAACACCCCTGTCAATCTGAAATACAAGACCATCTAATGAATTCTGAGTCTTTATTTCAAGTTACATAACCAAAAAAATCTTCAAAATGGAGAAAAAAATGAAATAAACATTTACAATTATAAATAAAGGACAACCAAATAGTTTGTTCTAATAAAACAATTACATAGGGCTCAAAATGTTTTCTTTTTCAAAATAGTGTCTTATTTCTTATGGATCCAAGAAATATTTTCAACATATATTGAGATACAGAGCAGTCAACATCAGATTAGCATGATTTTAAGCAGCTACTTTTGTGGCACTATATATATATTTGATAGAACCTATTTCTGTAGGTACCCTTAAGTGATCCGAATATGATAACTTTACACCAAAACAAACTATCACCCATTGGATTATCAAGGAAGAAATTCATTGAATGTCTTCTTCATACCTAGCCAAGCTGTGAGCCCTCTCAGTGCAGTCTTTATCTTTATCCTTGTCTAGCAGGACCATTTCTCCAGCCTTATGAAACTGCTCCACACCCTTGGCCGTTAACTCAGCCAGCGCTTGAATGCTTTTTTCATGGGTCTCCTAGACCAAAAAAGGCATTGAAATAAACAACAATGGAATTCAGAACTTAACATGAAATAAGAACATCAGTACAGGATGTTTCTATACAGATTGAGAAAATCATTTGGCATAAATTATGGCTCAAATTGCAGGTAATAAAGGTGAGAGTAGAATACCTATGCCTAACAAAATCAGTAGTAATATAAATTAATTTTCCAACTTTATGTAAAATAACATTACAATCGCATAAAAAAAAATTATGAAAGAGAAGATGGTCTCAAAAACATATTTTGCCAGGGGGGGGGAGTAGGACGTGATGTTAAATCTACCAATTGGCATGTAAATCAAACCTAACCTTTATGCTTTGCATGTGACTGGAGTCATGAGAGTCAAAGTCTTGGATCCACGCCTGTACCATTTGATGGACAGTGTTAAGTTTATCAGGCACTGTTCCCAACTCCAATTCACACAGATGCCGCTGCACAAGACTTGCAAAGTCCTGATCTCCTGTTAGAGAAGGTAAAGAAGAATCTGTGTGTAAATTAGATGTCCATAAGATTATTGATTCAAATACTTACAAGGCATATTCCCACTCAATTACTTTTATGGTGTCCAGACTGGAGTGGAATCAAATGGAGAAAGAAAGTAATGTGGGCTAAGGATTATATACAATAAAATTTGGGTTTGGCTTGGTTTTTTAATACAACCTGTCCAAAACAAAAAGTTCTCAGGCTATCAGGCCGTTGTCAGGCCAGGACGCCAGTGGCAGGGCTTGAAACTGTGACAGAAGGATCCCTGCACTAAATTTGGGTAAAGGAATATTAAATGTTCTTTGGTCCCTTCACAACATTTTTAAAAGACTTACAACCCAATAACAGCTTTTCTGAACAATAGTACAGATAACACTGGAAACTGTTGAAAAAACAACAAAAAATGTTTTTTTCTTATTTGCAGGGGGTCCACAACATTTTGAAAGATAATTTTTTTTAAATTAATTTGAGGGATAATTTTCTAAAGAGAAAAAAAGCACCACAATTTATATAAGCACCTGTGTCTTCTGCATTTTCATCCAGCTCAAAAGCGTTCTTGATTTTAAGCAACTGAGGTTTAATAGCTTTCAGATCTTCATTTGCCAAAGAATTAAGCAAGGAGTGGACCTTCTTTTCACTTTGGTTTGACAGAATCTCTAAAGCTTCCAAGTGAGCAAGACCTAGAACAAAAAAGAATAAGTGACAACAAAGCACAGAGAAAGTTACAATACAAGTATTTAAAAGAATAAACAAAATTATTTTCATTCAATACTGTGAGACAGATGTTTGCAGGTCTACCAACTGGGCAAGACCATAAAAAAACATCAATTTTTGTATCCAAATTATATAAGTGCAAATAAACAGATTGTAAGTCTTTTCCCTTTTTTTTTTTTTTGTTGTTGTCTAGAAGTGTTTTAAAAAGTTTTCTTTTTTCTTCTTCAGCTATTTTATAAGTCAGGTAAAGAATTTTTTCACTTGACCAATATGATTGGAAATTCATACATAGAACTATCGCTGAAAAGATATTGACTGAGGTTTTGAAGATATTTATACTAAGATGAAATCACAGACTCAAATTTCTCTGAGATTCCTACCTTGATAATCATCAAACAACGTCCCAAAATGAGCCTTCAGAGCCTCTTGATTTGCCTCGTCCTGCTTCTGCTTCATTTCTGCCTGGTCCTTGGCCTCTCTCAGGGTGCTGGATAGGTTTGGTTTGTTGCCACGCGGAGTCAGGAACTGGCGGGTCTTTCTCAGGGCCGGGTCATGTTCAGCCAGTGTGTTGTAAGTTTTTTTGCCAATGTTCTCAAGCACATCAATACCACCAGCAGCCAGGTGTTCCACAGCATCGAAGCCCTCTGTCATAAGTGTTTGTCCCTTGGCAGCAAGAGATTTGCCCTGATACAATATGCAAGAGAAATAATAGACATAAGGTAATACCCCATCACAAGCACGATACGCAGGACGTATAATAAATGTAAAGCAATATCCCATCACCAATCAAACATTTCTAATAAGTAACAGAAGAAACTTATGGGACTTTAAAAAAAACATTGATAAGAAAGACAATGACAAGAACATTTGATATATCCAGTCTTTTAAAAGAAGTTTCAGGGATAATGTCAATGCCTAAAACAGGTCATTTCTAATGGCTAATCACAACTTCTTCTGAGCCTCTATTTCAGGCAGGCAACCTCTTGTAACTGTCATTATAATGTAAGACAAGAGAAAGCAGGCAAATTCAATAATAAGGTGAAAGGTAGGTTCAGGACACAGTTCCTTTGCTTTATCAAAAAGAAGACTTGCTTTTTTTTTTTTTTTTTCAGATTTCTTGCTGCATAAAATAAACAGGATAAGCATATTGGTGCTTATGCATCAAATCACAAAGTTTAGTCAGGCATTACAAAAGATCACTTTTTGTTTGCTTCTTCTTGGCCATCCCCAAGGGGTTAGGTGAAGTCAGCAGGAACTGAACAAGACCACATCTAGAGTGAATGCCCAACATTAGCAGTCCTTTCACATACTCATGTTTAAAAGAAAATGAAAGCTACTCAACTTTAGACACATATCTATATTTACATTGCTAGATTGGATAAAGTGAAAGTTGAATCAAATCTCATCGTATTCAAAACTGATATAGCAACCAAATGCTGCTTGAACCACCAGAACAAAAGGCAGAAAATGTAATGTTTACTTAGCAAAGATAAACTAGTAGATAAGCCAGGATAATAAAACTGGTAACCCCCCCCCCCCCCCC
>BLXT01000945.1:1276543-1292964 GCA_019648995.1 Plakobranchus ocellatus
CACCACCACCTTTAACTTTCCTCCCTGCCTGCTTCAACGACCATTACTGTCACACAGAGAGTCTTATTATCTTTATATTCCTGCATACTCTATACTGATCCACTCACAGTGTCCTGCACTTTCTTGGCCAGGTCCCCCACTCCCCAACTGGCAAACCACCCACTTCCTTCATTGGGAGTTACAGACTGGGTTGAAGTGTTTTGGCCTGTATCCTCAGCTTTCTCATTTTTGCTCTGTGCCTTGACATCTTTTACCTGTGCCTCAAGCTCTTCCTCACTAGTTATTACCTTCTCTTCTGTAGTCTGATTCATCACTAATTTGAGGTGGAAAAGGTAAATGAATAAATCGCATTGCAGGTCAATTGCATCAACATCTAATGTTGACTTATGTTGATGCTATGTATATTCTGAGATCTGGCCTTGTCACCCTGACATATAAGAGAAAAGATTCCTTCAAATTTAACTTATAACTCTCCTCTGTTCACATTCTAGCTCTAAATAATACTATTATGACATATATGATGCCCAAAATTTAAGAAATGAAATGGTATGCACATGACAGTTTACCATCATAATGATCATTATTTTTACTTCCATCTACTCTATCTTCCAAGCCTTTTGAGAGGCTAAAAGGTTTTTCTTCTTCTTCTTTGAGTAAAATGGCTTGTAAAAAAAAAAAGGGAAAAACAATTGAAATAATGCTTCTTTCAGCTTCCTTTTCAATTCTCACCATTCTTGAAGCAATTCTATGTCAAAATAGGATAGCAAAAATATTTCAAAGCTTATTTTAATCAAGCCAAATCAATATCAGTGTAATCATATAAAACAATCATATTTTGGAAACACAGACATAAAAAAAAATTAATTTTCGCATAGTTGTCTATCATTTTTGTTTTCTGTCTCATTCTAATGCCTTGGCAATTATAGAACTTGTTTATGGGCTTTGAACAATTTTAGATGTTTTGTTTTTATTTGATATTATTATTTACACTTCAATTTGGTTATTCTGAATGACCGTTGTTTTTTTTTTGTTTTAAATAAAGCTTTAATAAAAAGCAACGACCTAGAAAAATAACTTACCATTTTCACTCTCTGGTGCCTCAGAGGATACAGTTTGTGCGATTTTGTATACTTCTCCTACAGATTCGGGATCAGGCACTCCCAATGAAGACTCAACTGTGTCCATAATAGTACTGAGACCATCCCCTGCAAACAGAATGATAAGAGGAACATAGCTATATATAACATAAACACAGCAATATGTAAGCTGAGTATGAGCCTAACAATTTAAGGGGAGAAATCCAAAGTAGGATAACTTATACTGAAGATAAGATTTCAATTAAGGATGTGACCTGATATGTTTGGAATGTTAAAAAAATAATATATATGTGCGCCTCAGAACACTATTTAAAACACTGTTTTTTTTTAATATAGCAGTTCAAATAAAACAAAGTATCTGGTTGCCTAACTTCTCATTTCAGTTTAAACCTCCCTTTTATGCTTGTGTTTTCACATTATAGAATTTAATGTGTTTGGATTCATCTATTATTTTAACTATCAAACCACTGTTATTATGTGCCCGTTTCTTTTGTTCATTTTTGATTTGCTATATTCCTTTCCTTTTCAAGCCGTGTCCTGAACTAGATTCTGCCAATTTTTATAGTATAAGAGTATAATCTTTTTACATAAGACTTAAATAATATCATGACAGAATTGTTAAGAGGAAGAAATACTACTACAAATATAGCTGTAAAAAAATGGTCACCCATTATTTTTTTCTCTATCCTAAGAGCTTACCAACTTGGTGAGTGAATGTTTGAACAGAGTTGGAAGCCGCTGACAACAAAGAGCTTCCCCAGTTGCTCCAGCCCCAGCCCTTTGAAATTAAAAGCAAAGTAAACAAAATAGAAAACAACAGTTAATACAGAGTTAAAGCAAGACGAAAAACAAAAGGCTTATTATCTTAACCATTTCAGACATGCTCAGCTGATGCTATTTAGCTTATACCTGGCCCTCTAGGCAAATATGATGTAAAACTTTTATTATATTCTAAAGGTTGACTGTCAACTATGATGATAGATAGTGGTAAAACTACTACTAGAAGAACTCCTTTATCCCAGTTTAAAGGAAAAATGAATAGTGGAAACATTGAAGGCCATTCCTTGACTGCAGTAAAATGGTTTGCCAGGGTTAAAGTATTTTCAATTTGTTCCATATATTTAAAAGAGATACATCTGATGGGCTGCCTCACTGTGTTATTTCTCAACTCAACTATGAATGTCAACTTTGTAAATAGAATAACAATTCAAAGTTTAAGTAATGAAAACTTGGAAGGTTTATTGAGCAAATACCTATCTCTTTTCCGTGGCATTATGAGATCATGGTCTTATTTCACATATAGATAAATTCCCATAATTTTTACTCATTTACTGGAGAAAAAAAAATATACTAAAACCATACTCATTGTGATTAACTGATTAATATTATCTTACACAATTTACATCTACAAAACGTTTTTTTTTATTTCAAAATATTTATTAAATGATTCTTCACATCTTTTATGATAAGAGAAAAATTTATATTGAATCATGAGCTTCTTCAAATTGACAAAAATCAAGGCGACTTCATTTTTTTTTTTTGTAAAGAGAGAGACAGAGACAGACAGAGATAAAGAGAAGAAAGAGCAAGTGATAGATAGAGAGAGAAAGGAGGGGAAGAGGGAGGAAGTGAGTGAGAGAGAGAGAAAGAGGGAGAAGAAAACCATGCAGCAGCAATGCTTTGACTTTTCTATTCCTTTCCAAATCCACATATATAATTATATTCCTCTTGTTGTCTACTCTTCTTACCCCACTAGCTGAATCTTCTAGCTGGCGCAAAACCTTTTCTTGCTGAGGAGTGTGGTGGTCTCGATCTGACTCTGCAATTTTCTGCTCTTCTGGACTTTTCATAGAATTTGTGTCCTTTGTGTCTCCTTGTCCTTCTAAATTTTTCTCGTCTGTCTTTTTCAAGACATCAGCTTCTGCATCCTTTGAAGAATTTTCATCACTCTGGCTATCCTTTTGGGAGGACACAGATATTTCATGTGTACTTCCTTTGACTTCCGTAGTGATATGACCAACAGGATTGCTAGTGTCTTTTCCATCACCAGAGCCTACTTCTTTTTTGTGACTGCTAGAGCCCGAGTCTAGACTTTTTTGAGATTCCGATGTTCTTGCCACTTGTTTCTTAGCAGCAGCATTTTCTTTTTGAGCAGCCAAACTACTGTTTTTCCCTGGATAAAAAAAAAAAGAAAACTCCAATATCACATATTCTTAAATATTGTATCTTTAAAATGAATCTTCTTTTTCAATTACTTTTTCTTTGACCAGATATTTTGAATTTGCACTTGTTTTGGAAATAATAATGTGTTCCCAGCACTTAGAATTTCCAGACTTAATGGTTAAAAAGAAATAAGTTTTATTCAGTTCACTCTTTCGGTAAATATCTCACCTATGGTGGACAACTGTTACACGGATTTAGAAATCTTAAAGCAAAATCAACACTCAAATAAAAAAACCAAAAAACTTTCATGAGAGAAATATGTTTTTAAATCTACCTTTACTAAGAAAAAATTTAACTTCAAATTATTAAAAATTAGAGTAAAGAAGGTATAAAGATAAAAAGTAACCTTTCTTATTTCTGGACTGCTGCTTTCCTTTCCCTTTGGAGGGTACAGCATTCTGTGGGGTTTTGGAGTCTTTGTTTACTCCTGCAGCTTCAACATCAGTTTTCTTCTGTTTCTCAGCAACTGCAAAGAAGGATATGGACCACTTCACTTCATGAAAGCAGTGTCAAATATTTTGAACATTAAAAAACTTGAATAACATTAAATTTTTTTTACCATTAATATCAAACTAATGTCTGAATCACATCTCTGACAGATTCCTTTTTGATCTTTAAGGTGCTTTTGATTTATCAAAATTACTTCAGAAAGTCATATACCTAATAAAAATATTATTTCGTATTAATTTTTTTACCAGTATATTGCCAAATCTACTGTATTTGTTTAAAAAGTAGTGCAAAACAAAAAGACTGAAAAGATAATTTAACAAATAGTCAATGATCATAAGACATTAAAGAACTTTTTTTTTTGTTTTGTTCTAATATGCCTGTCGATTTTCTCTAAGCACAATTACCCAGTCCATATTGGAAGGTAAAAAATGAAACTAATGTTTGACTAATACTGCACATCTGAATATACCTTAAATAAAAAAAAAATAGTAAAAATAATAAAGAAAAAACAGATTGTTAGCGATTGACAAAAATTTTTTCATAACAATTCAACTTTTAAGGATGGATGGAGCTTATTTGTTGTCACAACTTGTACTTATAAATATCAGGAAAACATTTGCTGCAATTGATGGGACACGCATGAAATAGTGAAATGTTTTACTTCAAGAATAAAGAGAACTATCAGACTTATGTTGGGCCCAGTATAACAGAATGCTTGGGAAAGGAATGAATTCCAATTCTTTATCATGTGCCAAGTATTCTACTGAATGGGCCATTGGGCTCATAAAACAAAAGACTTATACCTTGTTTTGATTCTGTTTTCTGAGAACTGTTTTCATCTCCTTCATCTGCACTGGCAAAAGCATTATCATCAGAGTCTGACATGATGCTTTACAAAGTATTGCTGAAAGAAATAATAAATCTTAGCAGAAATACATTGAAGTAGCACATAAATATAAATTATCAAAGCCTTACACGTAAATAATTGATATTGATCACTTTGACCATTACAGAATTAAGAGAACAACACAAGAGCCTGTTTACGGAAACAGCAGTTTTTAAACAGCAGTTTCTAAAAACCATGTGGAAATTGAGACAGACATACATACAGTGTATTCTTATTTCTCTTTTTTCGCACACTGATCATTTCCTTTTAACTAAATCATCAACACTTCTCTGAAGTTGTCTGTATATTCAAAATCTTGCCAAGATCAGAAATAAAATCTAGAGTCTGGAGACGAAAGCTGCACATATTCTTGCAAATTAGACTTAGAAGCCTAATCCATGGAAAGACTTTCCAATTATGCATATACACAATATTCCATAATACTAATGGCAAAATGAAGACAATTTTAGTCCACTGTAAATAATTATAAAAATAACCCCCACCCCATCTTTGGATGAAAAATGAACCAGTCAGTTCTAGTTTTAGATTATGATGACCGAGTTTAATTAATTGATCAGCTCCAAATCAGTGATGACATATAAGTGATTGAAAGAAAATGTGTCCTTTTCCACATTACTTAATGGTTATAATTGATATCGCAAATTAGTCAGGTTATCTAGAATCCATAAATATTTCTTTTATAGCATGCATACTTGGAATAAAGTGTATTCCATTGACTCGAATCTTCAGTTCTCATATTCTCGAGGCTAAAATAATTTTCATCTATAGGTCTAATAACAATCAAAATCATGCAGACACTTTATAACATCTTCTTTGATAGAACCTGCTCAAGACATTGAAGATGTGCTTTTATGTTATAATTGCTTCATCAATTAAACACTTAAAGGACCAGCTTTGCCATCCTAGAATTACCCCTCCCAGACCAGGGCTGCCACCCCCTGATCAACCCCCCAGTACCAGAGTCGCCGTTCCCATTTTCTCGAAATCTATATATGCATGCCTTCAACACCAATAGTGATAAGCCTATGATGGAAATCCTTTTTTTGTATACCCATAAAAAGGTTTCTAGAAATTCAAAATAAGTATTTTCAAAGTTTTTATGCAAAATATAAAGTGTACATTGGAATAAAGTAGTGGACTAGCTGTTGCGAGAATACTTGTCACTGGTCCTTTACGGTTACGTACTTTTTTGCGAGTCTACTCGTTGCTGGTCTTTTATGATTGGTTTACGTTTGCGAATATTCTCGTCTACGGTCCTTATAAAAGTGTTGGAGAATATGTTATTAAGCAGTCTATTTTATAGAATCCACAGAGCCTTTTATTGTAACATCTCCAAATCCAGAGCTGGATCCTGCTCTTATGCTATAGAATTTTATTCACTTTGTCTTTATGAAAATGTTTCAGGAAAGATTTTTTATTGCAAGCAATGCAGTTTTCTTTTAGTGACAAAATGTAAAGTCAATTTCAATCAATGGTACTCAAGCTTAGCAAAAATATTTTTGTTCAAAAGCAAGGATATCTTGGAAACTTTGGTAAAAATTAGTGAACACTCAATACTTTGGATTATTATGCCATCTAAGTTTAAGCTGATAAGCTCCAATTCAACAATGACTTTTAAAATATTAAGGTGTGATGTTAAAACTACTAGATCTAGTTTAACTTAAAGAACTTTCTGGTCTGTGATCCAAAGTTCAGGCGAAATTTCATGAATTTGACAGATAATTATTAATCATTTAATGAGACATGTAAAGCGGATCAATATCAATACGCAGTGACAACAAAAAAAGACCGCACATTGAAAGGGCAAGATGCCCATGGCATAATTGGCTGTCCCTGTCTACAACTACTAAAGAATTAATGTGTCCTCCCCCCCCCCATTCCATTATTTTTAATGGCTGTCTTTATTCAGACACAGGTCCGCATGATCAAAATGATTATTCGGACACTCTGTACAATCTAAATCATACATGACCAATTCCAGAGGAAGTGGTGTGACCACGAAAATAAAACCTCAAGTAGTCTTAAAATAATTATCAGAGGCCCCTACCCAAAGAAGCTAGTAGCAGGAATTGAGAAAACAAAAAAGAGGAATCTATATAATGCACATAAATATCCCAATTCACCGTCACAATGGAAATTAACAATAGATTTCTAAAGCAAAAATTAGCGTCACATGAAATACAGAAATAGATCTGGATCTAGACTTAATGAAAAAAATGAACTAACTAAACTTAATTCAAAACACTAGTCACTGGAACAAATGATACTCAATAATCATTTTTGCAATATATAAATTAAAAATCGGGTCAAAGCTACATTTTAACAAAAAATTGGGTCTCATCCAATTTAAACGGACTAAACGGCAGGTCTGCCGCGGAATTTTATATTAATGGGTGGAATCGTGGAATCGGCTCTGAAAAAGAGGAACGATTCCGCAAAACGCGAAATGGTAGGGGCCTCTGTATTATATGTTCATTTCACATGATTTTTTGTTTGAGGGACAAATTAGCAATGGCGATGCAGCACAAGCAGCAATTTTGCATGAATTTGTAATTGAATACTATCAATAATCGTTTGTTTGTCACAGATTTTAGAAATTCAGAAAGACAGCATCTACTCATGGATGAATCCCTGAAGAGCTATACCCCGATCCAGCTCAAAGATTTTTTTTAATGGTGACTGTTTCAGATTAATATAATATGAATAAAACACATTTCGTCCAAATTTGGTGTTATGTGGTTATTGTGTTTTGGTTGTTTAAATAACACTAACACCGAAGAGCATACGAAAATATATTTTCTGGGCCCAAATGTTGGGAATATCGAAAGAGGACATCAAAACATGTAATTTTAAGATGAAGATTGTTTGAATCCACCCATAGAAAGGCCCCGAACAAGTAGTGCAAGATTCACTGATTGATAATGTCTGGCTTTCGATTTTTACCATCTGCGTGAACAGATTTATTCGCTTTTTAATCAGCCGATGCGCAGATATATACGCCATACTGCTTACATTTACATTTTCATCAACACCCATTCTTTAGATTTCTGACAAGTTTTTTCCCTTTATTTAAAATATGAGGAAACTGGATGTAATTTAAAGCTGTCATGTTGAAAAAACATCGGAGACTTCTAACATCAGCGATAGACCTGGCTTCACCCCAAACCTTAGGCGAATAATGTGATTTTCTCCACACAAGTAGTGATTAGGAATACTTTAGGCCTATAATGATGAAAAGTCACTTAAAATTGCCTTTCATTGAGATTTTAAAATTACTTGATTTAATCGATTTGTGTCCCAGATCTAACAAAACACTGAAATTTCAAAGTAGATCTAGGCCTTCCATTCAATAATGCCGTCAATCAATCACCTGCTGGATCTAGATCTAGTATAAACTAGATTTAAAAAGTTGAGAATTATTTTTTACCTATAAGTCGCCCAGTTCAATCTAAAAATTAGCTAAATTGCCATTTGAAAAAAAATAAAGATAAAAGCATGTTTAAACAAAATTGTTTTTAAAAAAATTTCAAAACTTAACTTCATTGACTCCATCATTATGCAAACAAAAAATCAAGAAATAAAACCTGTTCACTAGACAGACATCAGACTTTGCAAAGTGTTGAAAACAATGTAATCTTTACTTTTATACTGTTGAAAACGTGTTATAAGAATGATTGAATATAGGGGCCAAAGTTAAAGAAAAATATTTCTGAAAATGGTACAGAGGTATTTCCCTTAATTCAAAAAAACAAAAACAAAAAAAGATATTTTTTGACAAATTTTAAATAAAATTGTATTTAATTTTTTTTTAAATGCTTTTAAAAATTGGATAGACTAGAAATGAAGACACAGGAGCAGTTGGTTAAGACATATTTTTATTCATTTGCGTTTTGTCATTATTAAGAGAGTTCAGTGAGAGAGATAGAAAGAATGAGATATGGCGGATGGATAGTAATAAAGAAAGGGATGGTTTGGTTTCTGTGTATAGCCAGTCCTTAACAGGCTTTCAGGTCCTCTGCCTGGCCAAGATGCAAAAGAGAGAGATTCATTGGTCTTTTGCCGAGAAAAGTTTTAGAATCTTTGGATACATTTCTTGATGCTGTTTTTAATTCTACAAAGCACGAAAAAGTATTCTCCTTGGTGAACGCGCTTAAAATGAGAGGGTAAAAAAATCACAGGAAATTGTAAAAACAGGCAACTGATAAACTTATCCCCTCAAAAAATGATGCACTGTGGACTAAAAATAGACTAATTCGTGAGGTAACAGCAATGTCCGTGTCCGAATACAGAAAATTGATTATGCAGACCTGTGCTCGAATACACACTTTTTAAAAAATGGTTGTAATGCGAAATAACAGCTGTTTAACAAGAACATATTTTGATTTTCTTTTCTTTTGTGCATATTTGGATGTTCTGTTGGTCTTTTATTCCCTTCAAAAGACATTTAAATTAACCTTTTAATTTTATAAACACTTAATGTGGCTTGGGGTCTAACTAGGATCTGCTCGTTCATACTGTTAGCACATACAATACAGAATCTAGATCTTCTAACTGAATTGCATTCTTTGTTTATTTTAATTAAAATCTTAGAAGCCAAGGAAAGTGAGCGTGAGGAAAGCTGATTAAATCTTTACTTTTCCTTACTACTCAAGTTTCTCACCTTCCACGTCAACTTTTACTGGTCTTGATTTTACTGTAAACAAAGTCGTTCTCAATCTCGAGCAGTCAACAATATTTGAGCAAATGTAATCGAAAAATACAGAAGATTACTATAAAAAAAACTGTTTCCGGCTAGGATTCTCGAAACAATCAATAAAACTGGATGTCAAATTTTATTCTTTTTCTCAAAGTTTTTTTGCGAGCCAAATGAATATAATTCGCACTTTTCATTGTGTATAATGGGCGCGTTTAAACAAAAAAAAAAAAAAAAAAGAAAGAAAGATGAAGGGGTGAAGAAAGTGCCGAGGCACAATATCTGCCCAAGGAAATAAGTGTGTGAGCTGTACTATAGGGGAAGTAATCCAGCTTGGCCTTTCATTTTGTTTTCATCTGCAATAGTCTGTTTTCATGTGTGAAATAGAGCGCATACTATCCAAGGCCTATACAATAATCTTGGCTAGCGCTGCTACCCTTTCTTTATTAACCCAACAGTTTCAATAGAGTTATTCTCTGTCTATATCTAGTGCGCCAGCCATCAATTTTTCCCATGATTACTTAAATACTAGCCAAACCCGTTGCTGATTTTTATTATTTCTTATAAGGATGTTCTTAAGAAGACAAAAGTTGAGCACCAAACATTTAATGCTGTTTTTTTCCCCTTAGCTTTGTCTTGTGGCGTGCAAAGTTCCGGAACATTATTGTCATTTAAATGTCTACCTAAGATATTGTTTCGCCAGCTTAATAAGAATTAACTAAGGTTATAAAATGTCGTTTTGTAAATCCGCAAAGCAACTTTGGTATTTTAAAATGTGCCCACATAAAATGACGTGATCTATAGTAATATATCTGTATTTTTGTGGATTTCGTCGACATTCCACAAAAATTTGTAGACGCATTACACGTTTGAGCTTTACTCCATAATAAAATGATTCTTATTAGCGATCTCTCAAGATTATCCTTGTTTTTCCATCCATGGTATCCTCATCAATCTTCTGATAAACCGTATCTTTACAGCTCTCTCTCTCTCTCTCTCTCTCTCTCTCTCTCTCTATCTGTCTATCTATCTATCTATCTATCTATCTTTCTATCTCTCTCTCTCTCATATCATATTAAGTGGATAATCCATTCTGAAAGGAATCAAAATAGGCCTACTGATGCTTGTGTTAAAATCCAAAGTATATGATTGTTTCCTTTTTATGCATCGGTGCACTTTTGTACTTCTCCATTTTTTCTTAATTATTAATTATTCAATTAATCAATTATTTTGAAATCTCTTTTTAAGATCTTACTTCAGATGCAAAATATAACATCAAATTCGGTGATTTAAACAAAGGGTAATTTAGGTTTCCCTCTAAATTATTCAGTGATTTGTGAGAACACATAAGGTATGTTTGGCAAAATCTGTAAAAATTCAGTGTGAGTAATTAGTCATAAATCTAGGTACAGACCATTTAAATTCGTTATCAGTCTTTAAAGCTCAGACATTCAAGTTAGCAAAATTATTTAGTTAAGCTTCACACTGAGTTTGTTTTTTGATAAATGCATGATTTTGTATCGAAAAAGTAAAGTTTCATGGACCAAACAATAATCTTAAAATTAAAGAATTTTTACTCTTTTACTCGATGCTGTTTGCTTTATGCTAGATTGAGTATGGGTGTCTGGTTCTCTGCCCTTAAATTAAAGCGGTGATTTTGTAAGATGAAAGTGACGCAAATTGAAGGGGTTTTTTCCTGTTTTTTTTTATTTATTTATTTTTTTTGTTTTGTTGCACTTATATTTCCCACATTTTCTAGAAATAATGCATCAAATTAGTGATTTAGGCCTTTGCTCATTATTAGGTCACGTGTATACGAAGGATCGCAACTCACTTCTCTGCCCTTAGCTTGAATGGAAAAAAGAACAATTTGTGCCAGATCATTACGTTGATGATGCACTTTGATTTTGCGAAACAGCATTATCATCAATCGCTCGCATTCAGCCCCCTCCCCCTCACACACACACACACTCACACACACACACATACACACTTATACCATAAAGAAAGTGTATTAAATAAGACCTTTGAAGTAAATGAAATAGGCCAGAAGGAAGTTCTGAAGGGGAAAAAATAATAGAAAAAAAAACATGCAAAAGGCTCAGGTTTAGTTCGAATACACTTTAGAATGTTGCGCCGGCACTCATCACTCTCACCAAGAACTACCGCTGTGTCTAGCTTTTGAGCTTTCACTTTTTTGAAAATAAAAAGCAGTAAATAGACCCTGTAACTTCATGATCATAAAATTTGACCTTTTCATGTAAAAGAAAAACATAGCCCTTGCGTCGACACATCCTTGTGAAATAGTTATATAATACAATTAAATCATATTCAATGGTATGTGCGTGCGCATATTTATATTATGTAAGACACAAACTACTTTTAAAGGAGTACTAAGTATCGACAGCAAATGAAATTTAAGAAAAGAAAGTACAGTTTGTACTAAAAGCTTTTTAAAAACTTTCTTTCTACATGTAAAACTGTGTTATACGATAGAAGTTTTATCGGAAAGTCATAAGACTGTTGCGATAGCTGTAGTTTTACTGCGTGGACAATAAATTATATCTCTTTTTACACAATGCAGCCATAGCGTAGGTCCACACGAGCGCACATCAAGTCGGCTACCTGTCGGAGCGTCGGAGCTATCCTTTGTGTTTTACAGCCTGGTCTTACATCAGTGGCTCTGTTGGATAAGGGAAAGGAGGGTGCTATTACGTGACCAAGCATAATTGTACTGACCGCCTCCAGTGTCGGTCTACGCTTACTGTGCGCTACCCACCGATAAGTTAGCCTGATAATTTGCGTAACAAGACTGGCCTCGTGTTTTGCACGGCAACGGTCAGTAGAATTATGCGTGGTCACGTAATGGCACCCCCTCTCCTTTATCCAACAGAACCACTGACGTAAGATCAGGCTGTAAAACACAAAGGATAGTCCCGACGCTACGACAAGTAGCCGACTTGATGTGCGCTCGTACTAAAGAAAGAGAATATTTCAAAACATGTATTGTTGGACACGTGAACTGCTGCCTCCAGTGTGGGCCTACGCTAATCGCGACATCAGTCCTTCAAGTTAGCCATGACAAGTCGCGTCGCCTCCAGTGTGGGCCTGCACATATAGGTATACTGATGTCTCGATGAATGTAACACAATCACGCAAATTTGTTTAGAAATGTATACAGAGACATATCATTTTTTTTGTTCCAAAGATAAAGCGAATGCCTCTTCAGGATTTGAACCTTAAACTTATCTCATTGACAGGCACTATCTTTATTGACTATAATCTATACAGGATTTGTCATAGGCCTGAATTTCACAACCCAATCCAATGAGAAAACATCTAAAAAAAAAGGATAACATCACTTACCTTTGCGACGTGACAGGAATAAAAGCAAACGTGCGGCTGATTCAGGTATGAAGAGCTTGGCATTAAGGGCCAAAAAAGGGCAACAGCATCCGCTGAATACAGTTAGAAACGAGCCAATCACCATGAAGGATATCAGCAGATGGCTGTTTATATGGTGTCTTCTAAACAAACACCTGCTATTCAAATAACTGACACCTACAAACCAATCGCGCACATGTATCGTTCGTTTTAGTATTTGATAGATTTCCGATATTTGTAGTTTTACCAATTTGTCTCTCAAGATTTTTTTTTGTAAAAATGCTAATTGTACTTAGATAACGAATGTGAGATTTTGTTTTCTTGTTATAGCGTGTTTCTAGAATCTTGAAGAAAAACTAGGTATAGCTCAAATTAGAACTTTGGAAAAAAAAAATTCAGATCTTAAAGTAATTTTCCCATACTAGAGCCAAATATTACATCAATTGTTCCTCCTTATAACAGCACATGAGTTGGTGCTGCGCGTCTTTCGAAACATTCGATTTTTTGTGCACAATATTCTTCTTCTTCAGATGTCAGGCCTGGTCTTCCATTCCACTCTGACATCAGCCAGCTAGATAAACTTGGTGTTGGACATCAGCTGTTTTTTGGTTGCAAAGACATTAAGACAGTCGCTTTTGATATTCTCTATCGACCTCTGCTTCTTTTCTATTCAAATTTTCCACAGAGCATAATCTTTTCCAGTCCTTTTTTCTGTTAATGTGACCCAGAATCTTCAACTGTCTCTCTCTCTCTATCTGATTGTTTTCATCAATGAGCGCTTCATTCCTGCGAATTGCAACACTTCTTCATTGATCTTTCTTTATGTCCAAGATACTCTAATTAACTTTCTTAAAACCATATTTCACTAGCTTCATCCAGTTTCTTTTTTGGTGTTGTTGGAAATTGTCCAGCACGAACATCGACACAATAGGATAGACCATACCTAGGATTTCAGGGTTCTCATTTTTCTGCCCATGGAGATGTTTCTGTTCTCCAGTATGGGGTTCATCTTGTTGAACGTTTTTTTCTTTGTTGCAATATATTTCTCAATTTACCACATAGCAGACTTAATTCTTCTATTTCTTGGTTTTTGTAAAATCCGAATCCCAAATTATAATCTGATAATTTGAAGAAAACTAAAAGCAGATTTTTAAATCGCTCAGAGATGCTGACATTTTTTTAAGCCGCAAAAGAAAAGATTTATCAGATCTCAGTTGGAATTTTACCGATTTTCTCTACAAAGCAACGAAGTCCATTTAAACAAGCCTATTGTAAACTACTCCCCATCTTTTAAATGCTTTCAAAGCTGAGAAACGTTTTCAAACCTAAGGTCTGTACATGAGCTTGCCATACTGTTGAGAACACTGCATACTACGAAAAATCTCTAAGGTGTGAAGATGAGCTTGCCATACTGCTTAGAGCACTGCATACTGAGAAAAATCTCTAAGGTGTGAAGATGAGCTTGCCATACTGTTGAGAACACTGCATAGTGAGAAAAATCTCTAAGGTGTTGAGAAAAGTCTCTAAGGTGTGAAGATGAGCTTGCCATACTGCTGAGCACACTGCATACTGAGAAAAATCTCTAAGGTGTGAAGATGAGCTTGCCATACTGCTGAGAACACTGCATACTGAGAAAATCTCCAAGGTGTGAAATGAGCTTGCCATACTGCTGAGAACACTGCATACTGAGAAAAATCTCTAGGGTGTGAAGATGAGCTTGCCATACTGCTGAGAACACTGCATACTGAGAAAAATTTCTAAGGTGTGAAGATGGGCTTGCCATACTGCTGAGAGCACTGCATACTAAGAAAAATCTCTAAGGTGTGAAATGAGCTTGCCATACTGCTGAGAAAACTGTATACTGAAAATCTCGAGCTTGAGCACCTTCCTAATTGTTTTTTGTTGGGGTCTATGAATAGATTTGGTTTCTCACTTTATCTCGAAATGTTCTATTGCCGTCTTACATCAAGCCAGCACCTTATAACCGCATCCCCTTCAATCTGTAAAGTTAGACAATTAAAGAAAAAAGCAAAAGCTTTCTTAATGGGACATCAGACAAAAGAAAAATGAAAGACAAGTGTTAAAGATTTGTACAGTCACATTTTCTACTTTTATTGCTTTCTTTTTAACAGAAATACAAATTCAGAGTATTTTGAACATTTTCTTAGAGACCTCTTCGAAGGTAGGTTTCAAAAACAATTTTTTCTCCTTCATACTTCAATTTAAAAAAAGAGTGGTCTGAGACAAAAGTAAAGCGTACTTACAATAAGTAAAACTTGGAAATCTTTGTTAAGTTGTAAGAGCTTTTTATTCAACCTTATTCACAAAAATCCCAAACCAGCGAGAGCGAGTCTTTCTACTTTCACTTTTTCTTTTTGGGTCAACATCACAACAAAACAAACTAAATTACGAAACATGGAAAATAATAAAAGGAGAACTACAGTAAGGAGGATATGAAACATGATAAGGTCATTATGAGTGATATCGCTACAGGGCTCCCCCCAGAATGTTGCATATACTAACTTGCGTATTATAGTACATAAAATGATTCAAAACGACCGAGCGCTAAGAATGGTTCTGTATCTAATTGGTCTCTTTATGGATCTGCCCGATCTTGTATTCAACTGAGTGTCTGAGATTGTTTCACCCCCAGCATTGTCCTCTACCCGTGGAGCCTGGGCGTGAGGACGCACGGTCGTGGGAGGTAGCTCGGGGTCGGCAGAATAGGCTGGTTTGAGTCTATCTAATGACACTCGTGTGGGCTTATTATTTCGTAAAATGTCAAAATGTTTATCAGAGCGACATAAAACCTTGAAAGGGCCGTCATAGGGTCGGACCAATGGGCCGCGATGTGCATCATGGCGCACGTAAACCTGTTCCGCTGACATGAGATCACGTGGCAGGTATGTCTTCGCTGGACCATGATGAACCGGAGAAAGCGGCGATAACTTGCGAATGTTTTCTTGTAGATCACGAACAAAAATGCTGCCTGGTGAAATTCTTCGGCCGAGGTTGACGGGAAAAAATCACCAGGTATCCTCAAATTCGTTCCATATGTTAGGAGAGCGGGTGCGGCATCAAGGTCTTCTTTCCACGTTGAACGGATACCCAGGAGAACAATAGGCAGTTCGTCCATCCAGCCAGGTCCAATGAGCCGGGCTTTGAGTGCAGCTTTAAGGCTGCGGTGAAAACGCTCGACCATGCCATTGCTCTGCGGATGGTATGCCGTGGTATGCTTGGGACGACAGCCAAGGACGTTGTGCAGTTCACGCCATAAACCACTTGTGAATTGTGGACCTTGATCCGATGTGATTGAATCTGGTACACCAAACCGTGCTATCCAGTTCCGAAGTAAAGCCCTGGCACATGTTGGTGCCTCAGCGTTGTGGATTGGCACTGCTTCGGGCCATCTGGTGAACCTGTCGATGATGGTGAACAGATATGTGCATCCTTCTGATCGGGGAAAAGGTCCCACAAGGTCTACATGAATATCCCCGAATCGACGATCTGGGGGGTCGAATGAGTTGAGGGCAGTCTTGGTGTGTCTGCCAATTTTGCTTGCCTGACAGCCATGACATGCACATACCATATTTTTAACTTCACGTTTAAGTCCAGGCCAGACATAGCGGGCTGAGATAGCCCGTGTGGTGGGTTTGTGGCCAGGATG
>BLXT01000945.1:1376885-1395318 GCA_019648995.1 Plakobranchus ocellatus
GAGGAGAGGAGAATATCCAAAGGATTATAGATACCTTAATTATTGAATTACTGTATTTCAAACTTACACCACTTTCTCCTATCCTTTCACAAATTTATGAGCTGATTTTCTAGGAAATTGGCAAAACCTTTGGTACTGAATATTAATATGGTAGTGGCTTTTATTGATGTCATATTCAACTTCTTGGAATTTTTTTTTTTTTAATAAAAAAAAAAAATCGGAGCCAAGGCTGTTAATTTCAGATAAAAAGAGAACATCAAACTTGTATGTATAAGCTTTTCAAGGTAATAAAAATCAAAACTCTATTTCTTTTCAGATTAAACATTGCACCAGAGCATGCCAGCAAAGTTTCAAATGATTTGAAATAGACTGAAAATCCCATATTTAGCCGATCAAAATTCACGTTTCTAGCTGTAACTGAAAACAAATTTTTTTTCAATTTTTCCCACTAACATGACATCAGCAAATTTATCACTGTGTGTGTGTGTATATATATATATATATATATATATATATATATATATATGCTAAAAACAACTACCTCAAATTAAATTTAAAAAAAAGAAAAGAAAAAAAACCCACTCCCAGGACTCCTGAATTATTTCAGTACAACTGATCCATCAGCAATTGAACTGAGTGCACACAGGTGAAAGTGATATACCTAAAGAGGTGTTTGAGTTTAATGCCTGGTGTTAGTTTCTGACATTGAACATAAATGCAAAAGACAATTTCTTGGGAAAAAAACAACAACAAAAAACCCCCCTGATTTTGTTCACAGTTTGTGGTAACAAAAAAAGTATAATCTAAATATAAAAATACCTAGCAAATCCCACACCATACTAGTAAAAAGTACCCTTTTCACATTGACATGAAACCATAACTGGATATCCTTTGTTACACAAACGAATCAATTCCTTTTTTCATAGGGACTAGCAATGAAGATTCATAAACTGACTTTCTTGACAAGACTTACTGTAGGGCTCAGAAATTAAAACTGCATTTTAACATGTTCTCATTTCCTTTAAAAAAAAAAATTGCTCCAACAAATGACATTATTTTGCACATTTCAATAATGAACAGTATTTTGTTAAATTCTGTCTTCGCAAAGTCATTCCAGATATATTGTCTTTCGATTCTACAAAAATCTATCGTTGCCAAATGAAAAGCAGTATCATCCATAGGCTTAACACTGATGATACTACTCTTCATTTGGCTATGGAAAAAATAGCAAGAATAGGCAAATTTTTACAAGAATATATATACAGACAGTGGAATAAATGCACTCACATGTTCTGAGTAATAGATAATAATTATAATGATGAGCATCTTCCTCTCAATAAAATTAGCGTTTATCGACAGCAAGATTGTCTCGACACCAATAAAGACATTATCAGACATATATGCGTCATGTGAAATACCTCATATCATGCTCAAAACTCTTATAAAAAATGCCAGTCAGTTCCTGCCACTTTATCTGGTGTCTTCTTTCATATTTTGATTTATATTTGCATTTCTTTACTGAATTAGTGAAAATCAAAATAATATCTTCTTTTCTTTCTTTCTTTTTTAAAAAAACATATTACTGGAAAGGAGGACTGGTATCCTTACATTATAAAAATATCAACACTTTTTTCATGTTGCAGCTTCACCTTAATATGGAGCTGATCTCAATACATTGATTTTTGAAGGTCTAATATCTAGAAGCTGTAGCATTTCAATAGCCTAATAACTGAAAGCTTTAGTACTGGCTTACAGTTGTTTATTTTTTTGTGTTTTAAGGCAATTGCTTTATATTTTATTATTTTTATCTCTGACATGAAATATGGGAAATATCATAGCCCAATGATGCTTGCAGCATAGCACCAATTTTATGTTCTCACAATATGCGCAACAGAAATAAATCTGTTTTTACCAGATCTACTACAATCTTTCATAAAGGAAAAAAATGTAAAAGTAACCACAAAAGAAATGTATTTTGTTATCATTTTTTACATTATTTATCAGCATTATGTGCACTTTGTACCATTCTTATCAACAACTCAGTAATATCATCTTTGAAGACATTTCTATAGACAAACCATCATTTGGTATATTGGTGCACACATAACAAAAACATCAATTTTTACTACCTGAGGGAAAAAACCCCCAAAAATCAGAAGATAACTGATTGTGGAATTCCAAGACTAATGCATAAGCCAACTGCCCACAAATTTTTTTCATCTGCACATAGACAAGTGTAATATCTGTGAAAGATTTACATATAAAAAGGTCACATAAAAAACATTAAGAGCAAGAGGTGGTCACAAAGGATAGATACATAGCTAGACAGAAAGCGAGACAGAGAGAGAGAGAGAGAGAGAGAGAGAGAGAGAGAGAGACAGAGAGCAAAAAAGAAAGAGAGAGGGAGGCAAGGACTTTAAATATCTACACTCACACACAAAAAGATATATATACTTTCCTTCCTTATCAGTTAAGGCTATACTAACATTCTTTGCCAAAGTCGATAATAAATTCAAATGGCTGTTATTTTAGTTTAACAACCTGGGAATCAAAAATCCTTTCAAAAATATATATGCAAATCTCAAACAAAAAAAAAAAGAAAAAAATTCTTCCATGGTAAAGTCATGCTTGCATTTAGAAAAGGTAATGTTTTATCAACATTACTTGAAACTGTACAATTTAACATCCAGAACAATCCTCCCATGATCAAAACCTTCTTCAATATTGGAAGCTTTTGCAACTAAAAAAAAACCAACCTCATTAATCTGTTCTTAAAAGGCCTGCAGGTCTAAATCAAACTCTAGAACTAAATTGTTCTTATATGATTGGCTTTATCATCAAATTCTTATCCATTTCAAGAGAAGTGTCTCCGACTGCCCACTGAAATATGTTTCTGTTTTGTGCAGTTTCAGTAAGCCTATCTGTTAATCTCATTTATCCCAAAAGTCCATTTAAACAATTTTTGGCCTCTTTCTTGCTTTGTCTTCATTCTGCATTATCTAAAATCTTTTTTTTTTTTTTTAGTCATTCGAAGTCTTAAAAGTCCAAGATGTTCTATTTTCTTTATAACAAAAAGTTTTTAAGCCATTTTCTCAAAGCCATCGTTCTACTCTTTTGGACTTATATGACCAAAGAAATGTAAATTTCAGAGGGACTTCATTTGTATTTTATTTTCCACTTTTGACTGTTCCCTAAGTCTAATAGTGACTTTGAAAGTACTCAGTACATGTAGTTGGAATTTACGCTCTTTGCTATAATCAAGTGAAAGCAATGAAATGTACCCCACTTTTCAGGTTTGATAAAAAAAAAACTATTCAGATGTGAAATTTTACATTACACTTTGTTGCATGTTTCAAGATAATACTCTATCAATTTGGACTGCATGCTTTTCTTTTGTCATAAAACGCCATTACTTGGTAATATCAGACTGTCAGTCCTAATCAGGCTAAGCACTAGTAGCAGGCTTTAAAGTTTAAATCAGAGCATTTAGGACAAATATGCTAACCATTGTCCCTGGCTTGTACATGGATAATAACCTATGTTTTGAATCCTTAGCTCCATCTTAAACCAATTTTTGAAAGACAATGGTATATTATGACTTGAGCACACCTATTTAACATTCTTACCATACATTTCCAGGAGTTTTAAAATAAAACAAAAAATTGTCAATAAATAAAATATTACCTCTGAATTATCTTCTTATGACCAAAATGGAAAAAAACCCAATATTACACATAGCTGGACTATTTTCTGCACTCTGGAATTGGAACTTGACTGCAAAATTTAAAATGATAATCATGCATATTGCAAACAATGGCAATCCCTGTCAGTTACGTATTTTTCTCCCTTCAAAATGCTTAGAATAAATACTATTTATTTATTCATGTAATTACACCAATTCATGAATGAACTAAAAAAAATACAAAGATGAAAGACCTTTTTTAATATGAAAGAAGGACTTCACTCATACTTAAAATAAGCTTATAACTTGCCACACACAAAAAAAAAGTGCTCATGGAAAAATCATGATTGCCTGAAAAACATTTGCTGTTTTAAAAAAAAAATGAAGCAAATGTCATTTTGTGCATGAACAAAGTAATATAACTACCTTAAGAAACAATTACACAATTTAGCCTCAAAACAATTACAACTGCAAAAGTTTTCTAATATTTGCTATTATGTAAGTCCACACTTTAGGCTCTGATGATGTACATACCCATTTCATCTTCTCCTCACATATTTCAATTTAAATATCAAAGCAAATTTAAAAAAAAAAAAAAAATTATCATGGAACTCCAAATGTAACTACTAAGCTCTCCTTGTGTTGAATCTTGATTTCTTTGGCAGCACTAGCACACTTTTCACTGAAACTTGATATCTGCAAAGTAAAAGGTGCATAATTTTAAAAAGCCAAATCGATAATAATATTTAGACTATTGGAGAATTTTTTGCAAACGTGTCAAGATCATAAGCAGCAATATAATTAATGCTGAATAGACCATCAATCACAAAGAACAAATTTCTTTTTTTCCTCAAAAAAAAACAACAAAAAAAACTAACTTGTCCTATTAGAAGAGCTGCCAACCTAGAAAACCAAAAGATGTAATTCCAAGAGCCAAAATCTATAATCCATATATTATGGTATTTTTTGTTGAATGCACACACACCAAATAACAGCCTACAATTTTAAAGCAAACTGCAGAATATTATTACAAATTTAAGTTTTCCTCTACTTTAGCATAGCAAAAATATTTCTTCAAGGGATTCAAAACAATACAAGAACCAAAACTATCCTGCTTTAATACTAATGCAAATTTTGTTCATAGAATAAAGATAATGCATGTGGCTAAATAAATTTAAGAAAAGGTTGAAATTAAAAATGTGTAGAGATAACAATTTCTGAGGTCTCTTTAATTATGTTTGCTCTGTTGCACAGCTTCATTTGGTTAACTAGACCTGAAGTAGATTCTAGACTAGGCCTAGCTCTAGTCATGACTCTTCACAGTTCACTAGATATATTTGGCCAAAGTAGATCCAACCCTGGATGACAGTCATGAGGATATGAAAAAAATATCTACAAGAATAGTCAGAGGTATCAACCTCAAGAATATATACCTTATATATTTCATTTAAAAAAATTTAATTTCCACTTGTTTTGTTGTATATTTTTGATTGGTTCTTTATAAATTAAAACAAAAGTGTATGCCTGTTTTAGTGCAGATTTAGTGCCTTTAAGAAAAAGGAATCTACCTGTGCTAAGAGGGCTTAAGATGGAATGGGACAAAGCTTTAAAAATACAAATATGGTATCTTCAGAAAAGGAACAATTAAAACATATAGGCCCTACAGCTTTACAATATCTGTATGTTGTGAATTTAGGCTAAAAGTAAAAAAAATCTGAATTTCATGAAGTGAGCCTCAAGGAAAGTGAAAAATCAATAATAGGGCACAAGCCTCACCAGCTGGACATCTGACAAGGAAACTGGTGGGGCTGATAGTGTCATCTGTGGTGATGTGATGCCAGTAGGGAGGTGAGGTGGGAACACACGAGATTTGCCAGAGGCCGAGAGGACCATGTTCAAACGGTTGCTGAGAAAAATGGTGTTTAAAAAAAAAACAACTCTCTTAATGTTGGTAATGTAATATTATCAAACATATTTTATCTTGTGATAAAATCAATGTGGCGCATCACACTTTTGAGCACCAAATAACAATTTTTTGGGGGGGGGAGGGGGCTGGACTGGCATAAAACATCTAAAAAACTAAATGATATTGAATATTATCTGCGGGCTTATACTGAAAGCAGTAAACCATATGTCCCAAAATAAAATAGTTTTGGTTCATTTCTATGTAGGATATATCAAAGTAAATATACTTGAAAAAATTCTTTTGCTATTGAATCCTTATGTTCATAAAACAAATTGGGTATAAAAGGACGAAGAATAAGATGTCTATTCTTCATTGAGATAAAAAAGAATATTTCTTGGTTCCCATTTAGGGTACATTCTTAGTGTTAAATTATTTGGAAAAAAAAAAAAGATGAATGAAAACTGTAAAAAAAAATATTGCATGAGATAAAAAGAATACTTCTTAGTTCCAATTAGAGTACATTCATAATGTTAAAATGTTTTGAAAAAAAAAAAAAGATGCATGAGAACAGTAAAAAAAAATTACAAGTATAATGCTTAGGTGATGTTGATCAATATCTTATACATTGAAGAAAGTCTTTATGCAGGGTAGGAAAAAAAACTTTCAACTATTTCAGGATATTATTCTGTCTAATAATAAAAGCAAGAATTAACCTTTAAAGCAAAAATAATTTTAAAAATGCTGTCAACTCAAAAAAAGGGGAAAAAAGAAAAGAAATGATAACTAATAAGACACATCCCATTAATACATGTTGCAGAATTAAAACAGGATAGACAATCATTGCAGCAAATCCTGACATCCGATCTCAGAAACAAGAGGGGTGGTCCATAAAGATAAATACAACTGTAGTTCTATGAAGAAGTAAAGTAACAGTAAAAAGGGTCCCACGCTTATTCCAAGCATAGGGGAATCAGGAATAGGGTCCTGATTGTTCTTGACATATGCCATTATGAGATAGTTTGACATTGCTTTCCTCGCCACCTTTATTTTCGCCAAGTCTTAAGAGGCCTAGCTACCCATTTAGTGCTCGGTGGACACAGGAGCATTGAAAAACTGGCTTGCCTGGGACTGAGATTCAAACTCCAGACCTCTTACTTGGTAGCTGACTGCCCTACCAGATGAGCTACCGCTCCTCATTATGACAAAGTACCCACTATTTACAATTTTTCATAATCATAAATAAGCTTGCTTTCACCTGTACTGAGTTGCCCTATCTTGCATCTCCCCTTGCTCCATATTCTGGGATTCACTGGATGTCACATCAATCACATTTCTAGAATTAAAAAAAAAACAAACAAAAAAAAGGTAAAAAAGAGACACCAAGAGAGGACTTGTAATATTCTCATAAATAAATATTTTGTTACATAAGATACAAGTTTTTTTTTTTATTATTCAGGCACTTGCAGACTTCAACAGCATCCAGCAACCGTAAAATCCAACTCATTGCTATTCTTATTGAAGTTATAGCTACAGATCATTAAATTTTTACCATATTGTATGACTAAGAGAGGGTAGTGCTATCAATGCAGCAATGAGATTCGCTATTGTATTAAATGAATTTATATTTTTTAATTCCAAACTTAACAGGTATATCCAAACACTTAACTTCAGTTCACTGTCACCCACAAACTCAAGTGCATCCAACAACTTACAATTCGACTGGCAATGAAAAACAAGATGAATAACTTTTGCAATATCACAGTTCTTAAATTTTCTAATGAACTTCTTGTGAAAATGTTTACCTTATAACAACTAAATATTTTGTGATATTTTGCAACTTATGCACAAGATTGGGCATATAGAAGAAATATATACATTTCTCTCTCCAAAACTTGTTTTATTTTTACTATCCTTTATATATTTAGAGGTACTCAATCTTCACCCTGAAAATAGGGGTAAATTTTTCTGACATGAAAGAGCCTTACTAAAAAATATACTTTTATTTTTGCACATAGCTTGTCCATGGCAACTTCTATTTTTGCCTGTCAAGTTCCCTTGCTTGAACAAAGGCAAAACCTCTACAGCCTTCAAAAAGCTTTAAGCCATTCTTACAATTATCTTTGATATATTTTAATAACACTGAAAAAATGAAAAAAAAAAAATGATATTCTGAGTACTTACATAGCAGTCTGTCTCAAGATCCTTGAAAACTCTGACTGTTCATCACCTTTATGGTTTTGACTTACACTGTTTCTGCTAACACGACCACTGGAATGCCCAAAAAAAAAAAGCATTCAACTTATGTGATCCAATAAATAAAAGAATAAAAGATAACATTGTTTTAAATTGCTTGTTACGCAGCTCAAATGTACATTTTCCTTGTGCAACAAACCTCTTATAAACCAAACAGGATAAGACATGGCTAAATTTATTAGAGCAGACACATCAAACAGCAAAATCCAAAAATACAAAAGTAGTATCATTTAGTTTAAATCATCTTTTGCCTCATGTAAAAGAGAACAAAGAAGAGAATATGCTTTTCTTTAAAAAAAAAAAAAAAGCAAATCAATTTACTTTACTTGTGATAGTTCTAATTTGGTTTCATTCTACTATAGCATAATCTGAACTCAAGCACAAAAAAATTAATTTTCATGATATATCTGTTTTCTGCAATGTGCAGAATTGCCCTTTGCTATGGAAACCCCAATGAAAAGAATGAATACTTTCAACAAATTTTTTAAAATATAAAGATGAAAAAAAAAAGATATTTTAAAACAAAAGGAAAAAAAAATACTCACCCCTGAATATTCTGGATTTGATCTGCATGGCTTGGGTCCAGCAAAGGTGTTCTCTCGTTTGTATGAGGAACCTGGAGATAAATTTTCTTTTTCTTTTATTGTTTTTCAAATGTTGACTTTTCAACTTGGGCTTGTGTAAAACCATAAATAATCACAAAACACAAATATGGTTTTAATCTATGAAGTCATACAACATCTCAAACACATAATATGTCAAAAAAAGAAAACATGATTGATTCTCATATGAAACCTGCGATCTGCAATCAAATTCAACATAATGCAAGAAAATCTGTTTTAATAAATTTATGTCATGCCACACAAGGTTTGAAAGGAATGGACCATTAACCTTTCAGGACGCCGACCCCCTTTCTGGTCTTGAACAAAATGCAATCTTTTGGGATGCAGCTAACCGATTCGGTTACAAGGGTTTTACATCCCTTCAGGACGCTGACCTCCGCTGTGGTTACCTCAGAGTTTCACATTCTTATATGATGATTTTATATAAATTTTCAAAAAAATGCAAAAATTAGTGCGTCCGCAGGGAATAGAGAGTGTCTATAGGGAATTTTAATTATCTGAATAGTGCGTACTGAAAAGGTTAAAATAAAAATGCACTCCGATTTCTTTTTAGTCTGCAGAATGCGGTATGTTTTAGTTTACAGATGAACAGTTTGATCCTCCTGCTGCTTTAGATTTATAAATGGGCAGTGCTCTGAATTGATGTGCATTTTTTTAAATGCCATGCCTTAACATGGAACTGGCTTTTTTTTCAGATGTTATATTTATAATATGCTGCTCAAGCCAAAGAAAATTTGCAATTGTGTTGCTTGGCAAGTCATTTTAATCTCCAAACATGCTGACTACCTTTTATTGTAATATTGCCAAGTCTGAAATGTCAAATTGCAGAGAATGATCCCACTTTCCTCAGCATTTGTGATCAAATGCTTGTAACTGTATGGTCTTTATTGAACATTGCCATGAATTGATACCTCTCAAAACACTCTTATGTGCCTTCTGTTCTTGAATGAATTAGCTCAGCAAGTCATAATTGTTCATATTGAAATTAAAGTCAAACAGAAAGTATGCATCACTTGAAACCAGTTCAAATGGGCACTACTCACTTTAAGGGAATCCAAGCTTCTTTAGCTTTCCTATATCTACCTTCATCATAAATTCACATCGACGAAATGAAGAGGTCGTGGGCATAATATTGTTAAATATTGTGTGAAAGTAGACAATTTACATTATAACTTGGCCTACAATCTCTTCGTTTCGTAAATAACTTGTGAAGGCAGAATAAAAACCACAACACTGGCATACTCGTACTCATACCCAGCTGATGAAGTTAGATAGAGCTAGAAAAAGGATGGGTACCCTTTAAGTAAATATATTGTTGTTCAAATGAGCTCTAATCACATTTGAACATTCTTAACTTAATTACAGATGTTGGCAATCCTTACCATTTGTTGTCCCTATAAATTACTAAGAGTTTTGTTTCAATCTATTGTTAATAGTAATACTAATAAAATGAAGCAAGTTTTAGCTGACCAGGTCTGATTTAGAAATAAAACTATCTAGGCCTAGATCTAGAAATCTTTATAAATCGAGTTTCATTTTCACATTATCGTATGAGTTTAAGTTGACCAGGCCTGATGGAGAAATAAAATGCAAGAGATCTCAAGAAATTGTGCTTCATTTTCACATCATCGTATTTTATTTCTAAACTGGATCTGATCAACTAAAACTCACTTCATTTCGTCAGTATTAAAAAAAAATATCGGTTTCGTAGGGACTGCAAATGGTAAGGATTGTCTTGATTTACTATTGTTACTATTTAGGCTATTCAGGTCTTGTGTCTCAATCCCTCACATATCACTTCAAAATCATAATGTCCAATTCTAAAACTTACATCTTGGTCTTTGTCCTCGTCAGAACTGAAACAACAACCCATCTATCTATACGTCTCTTCGGCAACCAGAGTGCGTTCAGATAACGTTATCACTAATTCAGAATGCTTCACTAAATTTAAACAAACTAAAATTTCTTTCCAGATCCCCACTTTGATCTGCTGCAAAAGCACAGGATACAAGGAATTTTTCTTTGATTAAGCTCTAGATCAAAGAAATTTCTGTTGCAGCTCTGCAAACTTTAGCTCTTAGCTTAGGTTGGAGGCCTACTCCAGTACTCCTGTCAACAATCACTCACAACTTCCGGATGTCTCACATGACAATAGTGCAGCAGTGAATCTTTTTTTGTTTCACTCTCTTCGTCAGGGGACGAATTATTTATTTTTTTTATATTTATTGTTAATTTTTTGTTGTTGTTGTTGTTGTTGTTTTTGCTTTAAAATTATTTTTTTTTGTTTCGTACACCTACATTCCAGTTTCTTTTCTTACATTCGAGAGAACTTTTGCTGCCACTCTAACATCGCCTGTCAAATTATTCTACTTAGATAAGATCTACTCATATTGGAGTTTAGGCAGATGTGGGCTATAGGCCATTACCACCTATCAAGTTCATGGTCACACCGCTGTGTAACGTTTGGCAAAAAGTGCTGGCGGTAACCAGTAGTCCTATGGAAACTATGCAATTTCTTGCGGTAACCAGTAGTCCTATGGAAACTATGCAATTTCTTGTGTGAAAACAATAAGTTTGAAAGTTTTTTTGGTAAAAAATATCCCATACAATCATGAAATAATTACTACATAGTTTGTTTATTCTGTTTAGACTTGCTTAGTATCCATTTCATCGATACGAAGAGTAGACATCCTTCATAGTTCAGCTGCATTCTGAGTCCAGCCTCAGCTGTGACTGGCGAGATTACTCTAATATCTCATGCGGGAATGATCCCTCTAGCAGAGGGCACAGCTCATGGTGGTGTTCGACGTCGGCTACGATCTTTTATCTTATTCTCTTTATTTTATTTATTTATTATTTTCTTTTGTTGATGAGGAAGTTCATTCGGACATGGATAGACCATTCTGTGCGGTCTGGTCGGCCTCCAAGCTGACCGTTAGAAGAATGCCGCCTACAGGTGGTTTTCGTTGATTGAGCTTCCTAAAGCCCTTCAAACGCAGCTGTGGTTTTAATGACTACAGTATATTAAAATAATTATGCGTTGCCTGCTGGATCTATAGAAATCAAACCTCTTTTATAAAATGCCGAACATAAAAGTTTCATTTTTTTTTCTCAAGTAAAAGATCGACAATTTATGATAATGGCATTATATCAGCATTAGGAGCACATTTCCCATACTTTTCTTCAAGAGATTTATTTTTAAAATGATGGAGGTAGATGCAGCCACAACATGTGAATTCATAACGTATCTGTTGAATGAAAATGTCTTCTTTGAGTTTATACATTTTTGCACAGATTTAAAATTAAAGTGAGTTTTTTAAAGAAATCCTAGAGCAAATAATCGTTTGGAAAAATAAAACAGCTTAAGACCCACTTAGATGAACAAAATACACAACGAGCAGTGTTTAAAAAAAAAAATGATAAAATGGTAACAGATGTTGAGTTTACTTTATTTTTTTCATTAAAACTAACGAGTCTTGATATACTATTGATGGTCATATATATTGACACCAGGATATCCTCTATTTAACATTATTTTTTGTTGTTGTTGTTGATGATAGAGGAAGCTTTTGCAGTTGCTTATCTGACTAAGCTTTTAAAAGTGAATCATCTGCATACCTGAGATGGACTTATTTGCCGACACAAGGGATAAGCACACTTAGCAATCACTGGAAATCTAAAGGCCCTCTTTAGTATCATTGTCTAATAATACTAGGGAAGCTTTTTTTTTTTTTTTCAAGAGGCGTTTCCTTAAATACCTGTGTAAAGATTTTACTTTTATTCCAAATTTCCTATCGCTTTCTTGTTGAAAAGACGTTACTGGTGTCAAATTTGAACATGACCTTCAATGGCATTATTTATCTAGAAATAATTGTCCTTTCTTTAATATCACATATCCGGATTGTGATCTATTGATCCAAAGCTTTTATTGTACCATTTTTCACTTTTTCTAAAAAAAAAAAAAAAGTGCAAAACTCACAAAATACACACACACACACACACACACACAAGGAGCACGGAGAAAAATTAAGCGAGACAAATAAAAACAAGCAACCAAACTTGGCAAAAGACTGGCTTGCATTACGTAGACTTGATTGCATTATTTTCACTTTATGACTTTGAAATATGTTTTAAAACATAAAGAACACCGCCTTGCTTTTGTATCATAGTATTGATTTAGCATGCTTGTACATTGCTGGCTACCTGACACAACAATGTCATCAAAGTTTAAAGAAAAAAGAAACTGACGAATTTAAAATGATGTGCCTCTGAAATAAAAAAAAAATTGCTTTCAATGAAAAAAATGTATTAGAAGTTTTCACTCCAACTCAAGTACGCTGGGAATTCAAAACTGTCGTTTACAGTTTGAGCAGATCATTTTGGTCTTTGCTGTTTGCAAGATATTGCAGATTGCCGGTGCTTACTTGTCCAAAATTTTCAAACTCTTTTAGATAGTCTACAATCATGCATATTATTCACAAAATTATCTCTAAGTTCCAAATATGAATGAGTGCAGTGTTGATGATAGGGTCAACGAAGTCGACCTGAGATGTTTACGGACTCTCAACCAATGCCTGGCCCGATGTTAGCCAGCAAGCTTAGATCACTAGTGATGATCTCACATACCGGAATTATTAAACCATAAGCAAAATACTTTTGTGTTGAGTTATTCGAGAGACTGACACGAATAATGAAATGACTGGGTTTCAAAAATATTGCAACACCTGGAAAGTCTAACTCATGGCCTAAGCGTAACTCATGTCTGGAACCATTAAAACTTAAAGTAAACGCAAACACATAACTGTTTGAAGATTGGTATCTTCCTCGGAAAGGTATGGAGCAAATCAAATTCAGGTATACTACCCTTAACTATTGCCTATGACACAAGATTTTCAATAAAAATTATTCTCTGAGTATCTCTACTGCGTTTGTCTACAACCTCTCCAGTGATTTTTAAGTGTTCCAAACCCAAATACGTCCTAAAAAAATTGTAGTTGCACCCGTCTTATGGTTTTAATCAGTGATCGCTCAAGATAAGCCTCTTTCAGTACCAAGTCATTGGACTTTTTACCGTCCTCGATATCCTCATCATTCTTCTGATAAACCTCTTCTCCGTTGCTTCTAGTTTTCTGTTTAATATTATTGTCTATCTTTCCTTGCCCTACTATAGGACTGACCATACATATGTTTTAATTACCCTATTTTTTTGGTTTCATAATCATGTTTCTGTTTGCCAGAATTGATTTCATTTATTGGAATATATCTTTGGCCATGGCTATTCTTTATTATTTCATTTGTGATCTATTATCTGATGTTATCAGATAGCCAAGATATCTGAAATTTGTAACTAGCTTGATTTTTTCGCTTTTGCTTACGTGATTACATTTGGGGTTAAATGATTTTTTGTGATGACCACACATTCCGTTTTTTACAATCAAAGACAGGCCCATTCTTTCGCTCTCTAAAAAAAAAAAAGAAAAGAAAATAAGATTTTGCTATTGAAACGACATCATCTGCATACTATTATCTTTCAGTTCATCGACTATTGTGGCGATAATGCGTGACGACAAAAATAACTTTGATTGTTTATGAAAAGCTTTTGAGAGAAATGCAAAAGGGTTTCAAATCGAGTGTGTGTATGTGTGTGTGTGTGTGAGAGAGAGAGAGAAAGAGAGAGAGATAGCGAAAGAGAGCAACAAAGAGATAGTAAGAGAGAGAAAGAGAGAAAAACAGAGAGACACAGAGGGAGAGAGAGAGACAGGAGGGAGAGAAAGAGAGAGACAGCGAAAGAGAGCAAAAGAGATATAGTAAGAGAGAGAGAAAGAGAGAGAGAGAGAGTAGGGGAAAAGCAAGCAGATCGTGATATTACATTAATATATCGCCACCCGCATTTAATACTGCTGTGGGTCTAAAAATGTAGTTTTGAAATATGAGACAAAACCTAATTTTCTCCGTGGTTTATAGTGCTATCTTATTGAGGCTTTCTAAGTAAGTGTAATATTTACTCCTCTTCACGCGATTCATATATATTTGGTGGCATCTGAAGCATTTCTTTTATTAGAATTGGGTTTGTATGAAATAATGACAAAATGTATTCCAACAAGACTGCCGTTACTCAATGTCACAATGTGGCTCTTGCTGCAACCACTGTTTGGTGCAAGCAATGAAAAACACTGTGACTGTCCCAAAGTTCAAAAGCAGGCCAGGTACTGCAAGTTGAAGTTTGGGATATTTAAGGACGTCTGACAACATATATACTCAAATGCACGGGAAAAACAAGCTCTTTTAAGTTATGTGAAAATACTTTCATTATTTACTCTTACTTTTCTGTCTGTGTGCCCTAGAGTGGCATGTATGTCTGCTTTGTGTGTATAGAACAAAGATGATACGTCGTGATAGATATATTTATAAATGTGAATAGTATGGACAACAAAAATCAGTATTACTAAATGTTTCAAAAGAAGGTAAAATAACATTTACTTAAACAATCAATAGTTGCTTATAAATTTAATTATTTAAATGTAAGCCTTAATTTTGACAACATCAATTCAATAATTAATTAATATTTAATAACAAGAAAGGGAGAGGGAGAGGATAGAGAACAGGTTTGTTTTAACTAATGGGCGCCCTTACCTTAACTCATAGAAAGAAGGACAGGAAAGGAAATGCTCCATGCAATAAAATAATTTCTAATTAATGTCCAGCTTTAAAATAGATAGTTCATGATCTTGAATCTTGAATAAGCTCTCTTGCGTCATTTGGTAAATAGAATGTCCAGTGCAAAATGTAACCTTAAAAAGTTGTTGGATAGATAAAACTCAGGAATGTAAACTTCTCTACAAGTGTCGAATGTTCTTCTGAAAAGTATAAACTTGAACAAATGTTCTTGTCACACTGATGATTTCATTTATATTATTTATGTCCCTGATGACAGCACAAAATGTTCTTGTACACTTCAAAGCGGTGATGATGCAGTAAAATCAAATAGTTAAACCGGTACCAGGCAGATAAAGTTCACTTCATTACAGTTCAATCAAGGCACCAAACGAGGTACAATCAAAGATACAGTGGTACCGTACTGATAATAATACAGTAGTACAGACAAAGGTTCAGTGAAAGGTACAGTCGAAGTTACAATCAAAGACACAGTCAAAGGCCACTCTGCCCTGCGCCAACCGGTTCTTTTCTATATGGAAAGAAACATTAACGTAATTATAACATATTAAATTACAGCCCTTTATATTTGAACTGTTAGCTTGAATTAAACATTATATTCGAGATACGAAACAGTTGATGTGTTAACCACACTTATCATTCTTCTTCTTCTTCTTCTTCTTCTTCTTCTTCTTCTTCTTCTTCTTCTTCTTCTTCTTCTTAGTATTATTATTATTATTATTATTATTATTATTATTATTATTATTATTATTATTATTATTATTATTATTATTAACGTTGGCAAAATTAATACACCGAGAGCCATACGGCCTAACTTGTATTTAAAATAATCATAGCTTCACGATAAATTTGAAGTAAGCTACTATTAAAATTTAATTATATCGAAGCTCACATGTATATTAATAATAATGAAACAAATTATTAAGGTACACTAAGGGATTAACACTTGTATAACTAGAAACAACTCAACACCTTAGAACCGAAAACTGGAAAAAGGAAGATAACTCCCAGAGCCCGTGAATGGGATCTTCACAATGTCTTACTTAATTCTTCAGAGAGCCGGTGTAGCGCGCTAGAACGACTCTACCCCAGAAAGACTCTAGAGTCAACATGGCGGCCGCCAGAAACACTCTGGAGTCTCTATAACGGTCGCCAAATACACTCTGGAGTCTGCCTGGCGGCCGCCAAACTACTTTAGAGTTTGGCTGGCGGACAACGGATTGACTAGAGTAAGATTGGCGTGGGCGGGGCTCACGCCACACAGACTCTAGAGTGTTTCCGGCGGCCGCCAGTCTGACTCTAGAGTCTGTCTGGCGTGAGAGTCATTCTGGCGTCCTACAGGTCCGGAGTGCCTAGAATGCTCCTCTCGGTTCTGCTCTCCAATGCAGACTGATTCTTACTTCCAAAATTAACAGTTTTAATATACAGAATTCACTACTTCTATCCCAAAATCTTCCCTTACCCCTAATGTAGGATAGCCTAACAATAAACAGTAGTATCTCACAAGACGCATCTTAGTCAACCCAAGGTAATACCTGTGGTCATATCACAGTCATGGGATTGCCTCACGATGCTCGGACTCCCCAGTAATACACATGATTTATTATGTTCCTGCACCCGATAGGCCTGGAGATACTGCAACCCGGAGAGATACTACTAGACTCAAATTACAGTGCACGGAACGGAGTCTTTGAAGCAGGAAGAATTGACCAAGAAAAGCGAACGAAGATTTTAGACTAAAAGAATTAACAAAGAAACGTTTTGTGACACTCAATAAAACGGCCGTTTTAAGTACATGAATTGTGTCTTAAGAAAATTGCAGGCATTACTGCCGTAAGTCAACTTACATGAAGTGCGTCCTAAGTAAATTGATTGCAATATTGTTATCAGCCTACTCGCTACAACTGTGAAATAAAATATCTGCATTTGAAAGCAATTCTGCATTTGCATTGCATTGATAAGTTTAATTTCAATTGCTATAAGGCACACATTCTGGAAAACTTTACTGTAAATTCAACATACACGCTGGTCTCTTAATTGATCCTCATTGTCTGCTGAATAACAATTTCATTCATAATGTTAGAATAAACCGATAATTCATTTTCATTTCAATGCTTTAACTAATGATGCACATGTATTTCTGGCAATGCAGTTCCTAATTTTATTAGCAACAATGCACCGGCACAGAATATAATTTTAATTGTTTCTTCTATAATTTTATTTAAAAATAGAAAGAGTTGAGAGACTTTTTAGAATTCTTTTCTGAAAATTAAGGTTAAAAATGTTTTGAACATTTTCACTGATAATGATAAACACATAACCAATTAAATAGAGAGAAAGAGAGAGAGAGAGAGAGAGAGAGAGAGAGAGAGAGAGAGAAGTAGCTTTTTTAAAGCATTAATGAACACAGATCAAAGAACAAGAATTAACTTCGAACTATATCTACTGCTGCCTTGATGTTTTTAGGTATCTCCCCAGTGTGCCCAATGCTTCTCCATTTCCTTCTTGTAATCTCTGTTTCTATTGGATCTTTCCGTGATCTTCGGTGCAGTAGTCCCTGAGGGGTTACTTTTTGTGTGATCGAATCTTTAAGATTTTACGGAGACTCTATTGACAAACACTTGTAATCTATTTGTACTTCTTTTATGAGCCTCTAAGTTTCTGATCCGTAAAGCAAAACAGATTCATTCTCGTCTTGAATGTAGTTGTCATCAATCAACAAAGGCAAGCATTTTTTAAAATTTTCGCAATAAATACACGATTTCAAATCTCAAAGGGTTTCTTTTACAGTGCAAGTATAATATAGTTTAGTAAATTTAAGAAATGATGAGTACATTAATGGATAATATACATTATTTTTTTTTCCGGAGTAGAAAAGTTAAAAAATGTTTCTTGTGAAAAAAAAGGTAAGTGAGCTGAATATCAGTACCCGGTATATAGCTTGACTGTAACACTATATATATATAGCCTATGCTGTAAATGCCCAGATCTCAGAAGAAAATTTCCTGTTATAAAACATACAAATTTTAGAGAATAAGAGGACCTATTTGGACCTGCAACATTGTAATTAGAGGAAAGCTAAGATTTTTTATCGATACAAAAACGTAAGGAGAGTTACAGGGGTATTTCTAGCATTTGCCGTTTTTGAAACACATATTCATGCGCAAACAAAACTTAAGAGTCGTCTGTGAACTTTTTCTCTTACAAAATTTTGTTATTTTTCTTTTGAATCTTAATCTCGTAGTAAATATCCCTCCGCCTTTTCCGCTTCCTCTCCGCACCCCCACACAAGTA
>BLXT01000945.1:1429780-1440979 GCA_019648995.1 Plakobranchus ocellatus
GGGAGGGAGAGACAGAGGGAAAAGGAGGCGTTTTAAATATTAATCTCTATATATTTATTTTCTATATGCAATTTTTACTATTTCATATATGTATTTTTCCATAACTATAAAAACACACCAATTTTAATTAAGTCCCAATACTCAGGAAATAAATATCCATGCATTGAAAATCCGAAATCTATGTGATTTCTCTACCATCGACAATGATTACACTTATTTGAGTCTGCTAGTCTGTCAAGGTGTGAAGGTAGGTCCATATGCTCTGATTGTCCTCTTCAGCCCAAGCTTTCTTTGCACAATCACTCATCAAGTTTTTCCCTTGGGTTTTCTCAAATCTTATAACACGCGGAAGGCGTTTCTCAGATTTCCTCAGGGAAAGTGAGAACAATCTGAAGCAGTAACTTTATTTCATTTCTCTTGTGTCCATTGTTTTCTCTGTCAGCTTTTTTGCTTTCTAACCATTAGAAGGTATTGGATGACTTTAAGGTGAGGCTAAGTAAATCCTTTTGTGATTCTAAGGGGGAGATTTGTAAAAATATATTGTGATCTAAAAAAAAAACCAAAAAAAAAAAAAAAAAATTGAGGAATCTTTGTCTCATTGTTGTCACAGAACAATGAGACATTGAAGGGATGATAACAACAAGTAACGGGGTTTTTTGGACTCAAGTCTTGAAGTTTTGGTAAAAAAGATAAAAAAAAAATTCAAAAAATTTCAAGCGATACGCGAAAAAAAAAAGCCCAATTAAATAAACGAATCTCCTCAAAAATTTTTGGCAGAACAAGTTGGATAAACTATAGGAAGACAAAATAAATATTTGAAGACGATGAATGTGAAAGCGAAGTGTATTGATTCGTATGAGAGAATGGATTCCCCCCCCCCCNNNNCCCCCCCCCCCAAAGTTACCAGTTTTTACTCGTACTTTCATTTGAAAAACTATATTGTATTCCTGGAAAATAAGCTTTTAATTTACTAACGGACCAAAAGAAATCTCACTGTCTCTAATTTCTTTTTCGTCATAGCAGAGTAGCAGATATTTTATAGATTTAAATTGAATTAGATTTCTGTGTGTCAAAAGTTAAACCAAATGGTTTGAACTACTCTCTGTAATTGGGAGTGCTTCGAACTCATTCTCTTTCTCTTTTTCTCTTATTTTCATTCTTAACCCTCTCTCTCCCCCTCTCTTATTTCTCTTTCACTTCCTTTTCCTTCTCTCTCCCTCTATCTTGTCTCTCTCTCTCTCTCTCTCTCTCTCTCTCTCTCTCTCTCTTTCTCTCTCTCTCTCTCTCTTTTATCTTCAGTCGAGGCAGAGCATTTAGCCATTCCTGCGTATGGTGATTTTTATAAACGTAAATACTTTTAAAATAATAATAATAATAATAATAATAATAATAATAATAATAATAATAATAATAATAATAATAATAATAATAATACCGACACTACGACACGCTAATAAAGAAAAAAGAAGATACTAGTACTCTTCGTTACTTTATAGCTCCCATCGACGTTTACATACGCTTCTGCCATACCATGCCACCTTAGATATGTCGATCATTTAAGCAGGAAAAAAACATAACGTGATGATAAATACATGAATAGTTTATTATAGATAGTTTAACAGATCGATAGAAAGATATATGGATGAAATGAAAGCTAGAGAAGAATAGAGAACGAGTATGGAGAGAAATAGGAAAAAGGCGCGACAAAAAAAAAAGCAAAAATCTGTGATAGACAGATATAAGAATTGACAGACAGATAAGCATAAGAATTTAAAAAAAAAAAAAAAAAGAAAAGAAAATGTGATGGGCGTCTGGTTTATCTGCTTTTGCATATAGATCGATGTGCTACACTAAGTTTTGAAACTGAACTGAAAAAATGAGAAAACCCCTAATACTACAGGAGGCACTGCTATGGAAATGGTATGGAGATTGATTTACTGCCAGTACTCTTGGCAAAACGGATAAATGGAATAAATGAGACAAAGGGATAGGGAATCTGACAGGATCTGTATATAGAAAACGTCAACGAGATTCGGTGATTGATTTGAAAACTCCAAGCAGCGGACATTAGGGGCATCAGTCCTGGCACTGCCGTGATTCACGGGTTTTGCTGCCTTATCTCAGGCTGTTTCAGGATATTCAACTCTCTCTGGGCTCACTAAATTATTTTCATTTCTGTCTTCCTGTCGGCTTAACGCACCCTCCACCCTTACCTCTTCTTTTTTTCCTTTTGCCCCTTCTCTCCAGACTTCGTTTTACTCTGTTCATTCTTCCTCTTCAAGGGTGGATGGGACATTGTTGTGCCGGAGGTATTGGAACCTTATTTTGTATTGAACCTGCGATTAACGATACTGCCATTCCTAAGATGGCGATATCATAGTCACTAAAACTCTTGCGGTATTGCCAGATGGACAGATGTAATGAGAGAAAAGGCGCTGCGATTATTAAAAATTAATTATGGATCAAGGTAGTTATCATCGGTCTCACTGTCCTTGAAAAATCACTCTTATTATTCCAACCTCAAGAGTGTAACACTATTATCAGTCTTTTACACCCCGCACCCGAGTAAAGGTCGCCAACATGAACTTTTCACCAAATGCTTGCTTGGGCTATAGGTGAGTTTTAACATCAAGTAATCAACTTCTAAGCAGGCGAAACCCTTGATCTTTTATCGTAATCTTGGAATCTTTTTGCAGCCAATGAAAAGATCATCTTCACATTTGTTGAGCACTTGATTCTCCCGCCAGACATGTGCTGCCAATTCATAAACAAGGGTTACGCTTCTCAAGGTCGAATTTACATGATATTTTTTCGGTTTGAATTTTTCACAAAAGCTATCCATCACTTTCATCTCTGTCCAGATGTGTCCCATCTCTTTCTGACTTCAGTTTCCTACTCATTTCGCTTTCTTTTCCATCTGTGTTTCCTGTCCGTGTCAGCGCTTGTTTCGAGTTACGCCAAGGACATTGTCGTGACAATTTTATCCACGTATACTCCACTTGATATGATGAGGATTAGATCTAATCGTAAAATCTTTCAAATCCAGCCAGTGGAAACCATCGTGTTGAAAACACAGGGTCTGACACAGACGCTCAGAGCGAGTAGTGTATTATTAGCGCTAGAATCGAAAGGCAAGTGAAGTAATATTTTTCTCGCTTTTTTCCGTTTAGCATGACTGAAATAGAGCAACAAATTAGGTTTCTTTCCCTTTTTTCATCGTTCTCTTAATGTTGACCAGTTTGTTATATCTTTAAGCCAGTCCCGATCGCTAAAGTCCGCTGTGAGTTTGCTATCTTTTCGCACTCCACTCATTTTATTTTTTGTGGTAAGAATATTTCTTAAATTCTGGTCAAGTTTCTGCGTCCATCAAAAACAGTTATTTGAATCTAAACGATTCAGTTTCTTTTTATAAAAAAGTCTCATTTTTATTAAGCCAACAATGGCACGGATTAAATTGTATGAATACAAAGAACAATTCTAAACTTCATTTCGTAATTGTAATTCCCAAAACTCTGGTAATTTTTTTTTTATATTCGACCGTATTTATGAGCCGCATCGGACATAAAAGATCCCATTTTAATACTGAACTCATTTTCACTGTAATTTTGAAATAAGTAATACTATAATTGTGATCCCCCCCCTCCCCCCCTTTCTTTTTTGCTTCTTTACCTTCTAAAGCTGATTTATATTCAATAAGATAAGATATGATGATGATACAGTTTTAAGGGCTGCGCACAGAAAGGAACGTCAAAATATTCTAGAATTTATTACAACAGAGATTCAACAATTTTGGTTTCTTCTTAAACTCCAAAAAGATTGATTACTTTGTAATCTCAATAACTTTTTACTTTGAGAAAAAGCTTTTTCGACTTTATATTTTTTTTAAAAAGTGTCTTGCATTCATAGCCGTACAATAGTGACTCGGCCAAACATGATAAACTTCATTCAGGCCAGGTTAAAAAAAAAGTAAAGCTTAATCCAAGCACAGGGGAACCAGAGTAAGGTCCTGATTGTTCTTGGCATGCGGCTTTATGAGGTAGTTTGTCATTGCTTTCCTCGCCGCCTTTACTTTCGCCGGTTTTGAGAGACCTAGCTAGCCATTTCAGTGCTGGGCGGACACAGATTCAAACCTTGGATCTCTGATTGGTAGCCAACCGCCCTACCAAATGAGCCACCGCTACCCCCAGGTTACTGAAGATAAATAGAAACTCGATAAGCTGAAACCATGTTAAAGCTATTGATGATATATTTTACACCAATTCTTAAAGTTTTGCGCAGCCAAATAATTGGAAGCTACAGAGAGACATTTTCAGCCTCTTCATTTCCTAAAGGAGAGATTAAGAAAAGTGTTTAAAAGAAATGGGATATTATTCTTATGTGCCGGTGTGCCGCTACTTATTCTGGTGATGTTTTACTATTGCATAGGTCTTATAAGTAATTCCATATCTTGCACTGAGATAATTTTATAGAACCAAGATCTACGTGAGGAAATTTAGATTAGATACCTAAACCCAGAGGTCAGATAAGTCAGTGAAGTTACAATAATACATCTTTGGGCAATATCAATCGTTCAATAAAAGGAACTTAGAAGGAAACTTCTCTGATTCATTCACATCATCGAATGTTTGCTGAAGCAATTTTTAATAACATCATGGGGCTTTATACTGAACTAGAAATACAGCATTGGTAGAACCCCTCAAAGGTTTTGTATATCATAACAACGCTCCTGTTAGTCTTTAATAATATCTAGACAACGCGCCTGTTTGATCTAGTCTATGATTGTTGCAAACAAAGCCTTGCTAACCTTCAATGTTGTAAACAAGACGCTTTTACTATGCAACCAAAAATATTTACACTTTCTCCCTCCGCTCTGACTTAGCACAGTCTAATGAGATGTACACTATCAATGTAAACACACAGCTTTTGTTGCATCCTAATTAAGCAGTGTCATCTACAGTACCAGATGCTGATCTAATCGATTGTTCTGACACACTCAGTCACAGGCAAGGTGGGAAAGACAGGGCTGTATTAATCCGGATGTCTCTATTGATCAAACAAAGCAAGGGGTGCCTTCCTCGCCATCTGCGAAAACAGTCATCAGACAGAAGTTGAAAAAATTGATCTCCTCTAAAATTTCGGCCTTCTATTTTCCACATTCCAAAAGTTAGGCTACTGCGATTTGCGGTAGGTTTGGCTGTACATAGACAAAAAGGTGATCTCAGGCTTTGCGCCCTCGGTCAGTCCAGGAGCTGATAGTGGGGCTTGAACCCGTGACAGAAGGTTCCCTGCAGATCTGAGAGCGGATTCATCATCCATCNNTGCCCCTCAAATTGCCTTACATAGAATGAAATTGTCCCTAAAACATTTTCTTATCGGCTGCGCCTTGAAGACTTGAACTTTGAATTTACTTGATAGCACAGATTAGAATCTACTTACTTTTACTGCCATAGGTCTAAGATCATCTGAAGTCGAAATGGACAAAATGTCATAGAAGTACTTTGACTTAAATGAAAAAAATGTTTTATATTTCTATCAACATAAAGTTAATGCTTTTATCGTAGTCTTACGTCAAGCGGAGACATGGAGGAAGTTGGGAAACTTTTCCTCTGTTCATGGCTAGACAAGCAAAGACCGATAGCCAGTGAGGCTAGTTTTGTAATGGAAGAGGCATGTACGTAGCTAGTTTGACAAAACCTGGAAGTGTAGAGGGCGAGATGCAGCGTACTAGGAGTGATGACTTCGGCCAAAATATTGATTTTGTCCTAATGTTATGGCTATTTTAGGGTTTCACTTTGCAAAAAGAAAAGAAAAAACGGAAAGGAGCATAACAGAGAGAGAGAAAGAGACAGAGAGACAGAGAGAAAGAGAGAGAGGGGAGAGATAAGGGAAGGGGGAAGAAAGAGACGGAGAGAGAAACAGAGCGGCAGGAAGAGAGAAAAATAGATAAATACCGGTATATAAAAAAGGAGAGAGAGAGAAAAATTAAGATAGAGACAAGAAAGAGAGAGAGGGAGAGAGAGAGAGAGAGAGAGAGAGAGAGAGAAAGAGAGAGGGGGGGAGGGGGGAAGGGGAGATAAAGAGGAAGAGAAATGTTGATTTGACATTGTCTTTTTTCCGTGGTGAAGTCAAATCCCACAATCCATTTGTGACTTTTGTGCAGATTGCCTGATTTTCATGACAAGGCTAAATTACATTTAAAGGTATTCCTTTTTCTTGGCACCGCATCGTTGCTCCTCAAAGACAGGTTTTCAAAGCCAACCGATGCATCAACACTCTTTCAGCTATCCTTAAAGAAAGGTAGAGGAAGCAAAAAAGAAAATGAAAACTGCAAAGGCCACAGGAACAGATAACATACAACAGAAATAACAATATAACATTAGATTATTTAGGAATAGATCTGACAACAGAACTTCTTTTAATGCAATGTACGATAATGGTACAATTCCAGAAGATGTCTGTAAATCTGTTTTTAATTATCCTCCCTAAAACACCAGGAGCAACAGAATGTCAATTTCATAGAGCAATCAGTTTAATGAGCCCTTTTTAAAAAATCCTGCTACGTGTTTTGATGCATAGAATGTGCAGGAGTCTAAGACCAGAAACATCCGCAAAACAGTTTGGTTTCGCGCGTGATTAAAGACAAGAAATGCAATATTCACTTTGTCAATGCTTATGGAAAAGTGTATGGAAATGCAAAAGACCTCTTTCTCTGCTTCAATGATTATTCTAAGGCCTTTGACAAAGTAAAACATGTAGAGCAGTTTCGCATGCTAGAAAAATTAGAGACATGATGGGAAATATCTGAGACTTAGTAGACATCTATACTGAAGTCAAACTGCATCCGTAAGAAATGAAATAGACCATAGTGATTTCAAATCTATCAAAAGAGGCGTGAGGCAGAGATGTGCAATATCTTCTGATCTTTTAAATTTATATAATGAAATCTTAAGGAATCCAGATAACACATTAGGCTTAAAAGTAATGGAGAAAATCTAATAATATCATGTATGCAAATAATACAGTTTTACTAGAAAAACTTTTAGATTCTGTTATTTTAGAGAGCAAAAGAATGGGCCTGTTTTTAAATGAAAAAAGCAAAACAAAAGAAAAAAAAACAAAAAAAAAAAAAAAAAAACCGGAATGTATGGTCATCTCTAAGACATCGTCTAACCCCAAATGCAAAATCATTAGCAAAGGTGAAAAATCATACACGTTACAGAATTCAAATATCTTGGCTACCTGATAACACAATCAGATATTGATCAGCAAGTGAAATAAGTAAAATAATAGCATGAGATACATTTAACAAAAGGAAACCAATACTGACAATCAGAAACATAAGTATGGAAACCAAGACGACGATAATGGTAACATTTGTATGTTCAGTACTATTATGTGGTAGTGAGTATTGGACAATAAACAAGAAAACAGAGAGAAAACTAGAAGCAGTAGGGATGTACTTTATCACAACAATGATGAAGATATCATGGATGGAAAAAAGTCCAACCAATTGATAATGTAAAGCTAATCTTGAGCGATCATTAATTAAAACCATAAGACGGAGGCAACAACAATTTTTAAGCCATATTTACCGACACAAGGGTTTAGCAGTCATTGGAAAGATTGAAGGCAAACGCGGTAGAAGTAGACAGAGAATAACTTTTATTGAGAGTCTTGAGTCATGGCAATAGGTAACGATAGCAGCAACAACTTTATAAGGTCAACTCAGAATAGGTTTGAGTGGAAGAATATGATCGCCAATGTTTGTTCCAGAAAAAGCACCTAAAGAAGAAGCAACGATTTTAAAGATGTCAAACATATCTAAAAAAAAAATCTTATCTTGTAATGAAAGTACTCTTACCTTTACGGAAATAATATTTAAGGATAAATCTGTGAAACAGCGTTAATTTCTCAGCGTTAGGTCTTATTAGTATATTATGTTCTGTGATGTTGTCTTTGTGTTCTGACTTTCTCTCACTATTTTATATGACCTTTAGCGCATTTGTGGATTTTTATTTTCAGTTTTTCCTTTCCTACCTGTTTTTTAATCTCTCTAAAAAGAGCTGAACCGCGCGGGTGTCCAAAATACCGATGGAAACTTTCTTATGCGCATCTCAAAAGCACAGCACGACTTGCCGAGTTTTGTGCAACATCACCAAACTAATCGATTTTAACGTGTTGTCAGTTCTAAACATGAATTTATTAATGAGTGTTTCCCATTTGGGTTTGAATGTCTCCATGTTCACTGTTAAATTATCGTCTTTATAGAGTTTGCATGATTTGATTAAAAAAACGAACAAAAACAAAAATCGAATCAAAATAGAATGGTTCACAATAGAGCAGTCGTTGCGTTTATTCCTTGCTTCAGTTATGTGAACCATTAAATTTCGAATGGCGATGCTTCTAAATTTTATTTAGTTCGCGTTTGATTCAAATTCAGTTCATTACGCCAGTGTCAACACTTTGGCTCAGAGCAGATGACCGCCCTTCTCAATCTCGCGAATGAAGTACAGAGGCTTCCAGGAGTGACAATTTCTTGTATCATTTAAATACGATTTATTGACTTCCAATTGAGTTAAATCTGACCAAATTTATTCTTTCTCTTCTCCGTTGAAATTTTGCTTTTTGCGTAGAATGGGATTTCGATCGCGCCTACAAGTGGGGTAGTGTAAACTGAATTCTCCAATGACCACAATATGACTGGCAATAAAAACCACTTGCACTCGACAGTCTCCGCATAAGTTTCACGTAATAGCTTAGGGAACGTAAAACCAACTTAGAAACTGACTATTCGACTTCTTAGTAAGGCAATGTGGGTTTTTTTATGAGCATGAAATTTTACTTTCAATAATCTCTACCCTTTTTATCTCAATCTCGAATTTTTAGCATGTTTTTTTTTTTCATTTACGTTTAGAGCTAGTAATAGTTTGTTTATTAAGATCTAGGTGTAGAAATCTATCTGTGTGATCGTCTATACATGCTTCGAAAAAGAGAGAAAGTAGTGTACAGAGTTTGTTTTCTTTTTATTATTAAAAACGTATATTCAAAAACAAAAAAGGGAAAGAAATATGATTACATAATTTAATAAGCGCCTTTTCTCAAACAAATTAGGCCGATTATTCACAGGCAAGAGCCAAAAGATGAATGTTTTACTATTTTTCTCGCATGTAAAAGCGAGGGCCAATCTGTATATTTTATGATATAATTCACTTGATAAAGGCCTTGAAGTTCGAAACACAGCAGCACCTAGAGGCACAATATTTTCAAGATAAGTAGGCTATGGTGCAACGTATAAACTGGTGGAGCCAGAATTTTTTCTGGCGTTTTTTTTTTTTTTTTTTTACTTTTTCCAAAAAAAGGAAACAGGAATTGATAGTTTTTTTTTTCACTGTCCAATTTTCTAGAACCCATTGGACCAAATTCTTTGTTTCGCACATCAAAACAAACACGCCTTATTACCCTGCGAACAAAAAAGTACGAATTAAATTCACTGCGTTGGTACGATGAGGGAAAGGATGCAGAAAACAAAAATTTCTGACTGGATCAAGAATCTAGGCTTTAAAAAGCTATATCTATATCTCGATTCATAAGCGAATCGATTTTAGAATCCTAATCAAACAAAACACCTGCCTGATTTAAGCTTCGCTATAAACGGCCCATACACACTCAAATTTGTTTGATCAAATATGATTGTCACAAATTTTTTGAAAGGTTGTTGATTGTGTTTGATAATCGAATAAATTAGATGTCAATTTTTTGACAGAATCTGTTTTCAGTTGATATTTTTTGTCAAACCGTCAAACTTTTTGAGCGTATGTTTGCCAGCAATTTTTTTGTGTGCGCAAGTATCTTGTATTCATTTGCTGCGGCATGGAAAAGATTTACTTTGTATATCATCAAGAGATAACAAAATTCTTCTGGAGCCGATTGAAGTCCACTATTGAACTATGCCTGAACTATGGAAACTTAAAAGTAAAGAATATAGTGACCGAGATAAAACCAACAAAAAACAAAGATGCAGCTTAAGACGTTCTGCTGCTGAAATAAAGGGTGTTTGTGGCACAGATGTCACAAAAGAAGAAATGAAAAAAGAAAATTAACTCAATGCTGACAATTTTTCGAAGGGAACTAAAAGAAATTGGACGACAAAACCAGAGGCCGGGGCAGATGATATTTACGAGCCTTGATCGTGATTTGTTATTCTTGCTTAGTCAACAAACCCTGGCACAGTCACAGAGCACGGGCCCGGAGATGTTGCCGCAAGAACAGACTCATGAGGTGGGTGAAAAAGGTTATTAGTTTTATTTATACCTTTTTTTTTTTTTTAAGTCATGGGAGCATAATTCTGTAAACACTCTGTTTACTTGAGAAATGCTAGTTTACGTGACAATATTTATATCATAAACACTTCAAATGATTTTTTTTCTTCGTTGTTCTGGAACCTGGACAAAGGAAGCACACATTTTTATTCATATTTTACAATTGGTCAAGGAATGCAACAGTCCATTTTCTTTGAATACTGGTCCAACTGCAAGGATTCATCACTGCAAAAATAGCATCGAAGAGTTTCACGAGCAAACTTTGCTCTTTCCGCCACATTCATGGAGGTAATAAACTGCTAAATTTCTGTTAATGGCACGCCATTCACAAGCATGGACGTCGTGGTTTATAGTGTCCTTCCAATCTAGATTTCCTTGAGCCATGTATGTACCAGATTTGTTCCTCGAAGAGTTAGTCAAGAGCCAACAAAATAATATCACAAAATTAGCTTTCTCTAAGGACATTTGAAAAACATCAAATCTAGATACCAGTATTCCAAACACCATTCCTGGCATGTCGAACTCGCCGTGTTCAAACATAATATTTTCAAACTTTGAATAGCTTATCACACCTCTATCGGAAACGCGTCCATTTTTTCCAGCATCGAGCATAATGAACTCATATCTCGCAATGACCACCACCGTTACTAAAATCTTTCTTGTAGTTGAAATAAACTGACCCGGTGCCGGGAGGCTTTTTGATTGCGACGTGTTTGCCACCGATTGACCTTATGCAGTGGAGAAAATTCTAGAGTTTGCTGAAATCATCGCTCACTCGCTCCCATTCTTAAGAAGTTCTTGGTAACTGAAATAAAGAAAACATATTTAATTTAGAGTCCGATTTGTATGAGAAATTTGGATTAACAGCCTATAAAAAAAT
>BLXT01000945.1:1441042-1454844 GCA_019648995.1 Plakobranchus ocellatus
TTAGAAAGTAGAATGTTCAATTTACAAAAACAGCTGTTGGCAACTATATAAACAAAAATATATTTTTTCATTTCAGATCGATGATGATCAGGAGGCGAAGAATATATAGTTTCGACCAAGACAAATCCAATACTTTCAAAACAAGTACACCAAAACCCTTCATTAGCCCAGATCCAATTCCTAAGAAATCAGGCAAGAGCCGGGAAGTTGTGAAGTGGGAAGATGAAGTGATATCAATGGCCTGTCAGGATTTAAAGGAACCTGAAAATTAATTTCTGAACTTGACAAAAACATAGGCTGATGAATTGTCCAAAATGAATTCACAGAAAAAACTTTTCGCTTAAAAGCTATCAAAGACCTTCTTTTTGAAGGTTCGTGTGAACATTTTCATCGCAATGCAGTGCCAGATTAATGCCGCTCCACAAGACAGCCGAGCAAGCATTCCTGTGAGTGGCATGAGTGAACCGGCTAGCAGGTCCTGTGGATACAGAGGTCATCCGACTGGCTATGTATATATATACCACAATAACAGCCGACCATGGCCGGAACTTACATTCAGCTTCAAAGACAAAATGATTTGGCGAGTCATTTCGCAAATTTTAATCCAAACGCATGGAAATGAAAATTCGGAAGAATGTCCTTTTTTGAATTCAGAAGTCTAGTAATTGAAAAAAGTATATCCATCATAAAGCTACTAGCAGTTGTTTATTTATAAGGAGTCCCATAAATTCCAAAGGCTCATCAAACGAAACTCCGTACATTCACAAAAAGTTTTTGAAATCATTTGCTCAGTACATCGCAATTCATCTAAAAATTTAGAACGGCCAAATTTTGGGCGTTGCAAAAATCAGTTTTTGGCCCTTTTTTCTTTTTCGCTTAAAGCTAACGCAAGAACCAACGCTGTTGATCAGTCCATTACAAACTCTTGGCACAAACTAAAGTTTGTACGAAAAAAAATTTTGAGCGTTTAGGGCAAATATCAAACTGTCAAAAGTTTTTGATAAAAAATGTTTGACAAACAAGCTTTAGCGTGTGAAGGCTCACATTCAAAATATACAAATAAAAAAAAAATTAAGAGGTAGATTTTTTAATCTAAAAAATAGATTATAGAGGAAAAGAAAAGGAAACATCTAATTTTTTGGGGCGTGATAAACAATAGGCCTGTTTGATCCCATTCTGGAATAGTTTACTCAGATTTTTGGTCAAAAATGTTTTAACATAAGCTATAATGTTATGTAGGTATTTAAATGTATTTCATCGATAGTAATGGGTTAATTTACACTTTTCTAGATTTTTTAAAGTCGTTTTGAAATAAAATAAAAACCCAAGCTACTGTTAGCCTAGTTTGCCCACTCATTTTGGTAATCACAAACATTTTGCTCATCGGATCACGGCTTTGCGTTGCTTAAAGTATTTGATTTTTTAAAAAGTAGCAATTTCAATCAAGAAGTAATTACGTTAGAATTAATTGATGAGGAGATCAATAGATTTTACATGGTCCAAGAAAGAAAGTTAACTCCAGCTCTATCTCTAATCTAAATCCCTGTACATTTGACAATTTTGACTGTTATCGATTGACTTGCTTTGTTCAATCTTTAGACTTATTATCAAAAGTTAGAGGAATATCCAGTCTGCAAACTCCTGCAAACTAATGCTTTTTTAGTCTTAAAACAAGTAACTAAAGATGGCAGCTTGCGATTTCTTGGTCGAACTTGAAAAAAATTATAAGAATAAAAACGAATTAAAAAGGACATAAATTCGAGTGAGTCTACATCTGAATTAAAAAAAAAAACAAACAAAAAACGAGGTAGATATCTATGTGATGTTGCACAACTCATTATAAACTCCTCACTTATCTTACTTTTCCAGGATTACAAGGACAATTTATTATTTTTGATCTGAGTATAGACAAAGTTTTCTTGGACATTTGCCACAATCACTCGTTTGGAAAACTTGAATAAGAAATCAAAATAAAGGGAGAAAGAATTTGAAAACACGGTTTTTTTAATACATCAATGTTGGAAAGAAACCATTAAAATGGTAGTATCAACTTAAAATGTACAAACTGAGAATAAAAGTCGGCCTATAAGATTCCATAAATTTTGAGGATCAAGTCAAAAAAGTCTTTACAGTCTTTATGTTGTCTTCGAAAAGGTGTTAGGAAGTGTGGAGAGGAGCGGGGATGGGGTTAAGGGTGTAGGAGGTTGGGGAAAAAAATCTTTAAAAACATATTTACTCAACGTCGCGGAGGCAACTGACATCTTACAAGTTTTGGATTCCATAGAAATTTTTAATACCTCTAAAACTAAACATGTCAAATTAAATGAATGCGATTGTTCGCTATGTTGCATCGAAATCAATGGTAAAATTTGAGCCAATAGAATATTTGTTTGAAGAAAAATGTGAAACAGAAATAATTTTATAAATCCCTTTTTTTAAAGATATGGGAGATTGCAGATTGGCTGGGGAGTTACCCAGAGGTACACATGGTCCATCAGATCTATCAGACCGGTGTTATAGATTATATTTTTCAGTTTACTCTGTCAAAGTGAATTGGCGTCTGTCTGCTCTGCTTTCCTTGCCCTCCTTTTCCCCCAAACAATATTTGGTTTTCAGTCCAAAAAAATCCAAGCTGCCTCTTAAAAAAAGGTTTTCTTTTCTTCTCATAAAACAGATAATGTCTTTTCCCAAAAAAATTTTTATGATGTTTGTGATGAGGGATATATTCCAATCAGTCATTGTCAGTGCTTTTCTGTTTCTTTCTCTTTCTCTTATCAAATTTTTCTTAACATCACTGTCATGGACCTTTTTTGTGTTACGCCAAACAACTGTTCTTTGTTTTTATTGATTTCCTAGATTTTTTCTTCTTATGAATCCAGCCGCACAGACCAGAATACCAAATGAAAGCATTGGGAGCATTCCTTTTGTGTGAAGATACGTCTCGTTTTTTGTGAAAGCGTTCCTCGACTTGCTTTCTCTTGTGCTCGTCTTTCTCCACTCTTTTATTTGACGTTACTGTGGATTCAAGGTATTCCGAATGATTTATGCACTCTTCTATCGCTTTTGTTATCTCCAATAAAGTGCCGTCGAGACATCTCTAAATGTTTGTACTGCATAAGATAACAATGGACTGTAATTTCTGTCATCACTATTATCTCGTCCGGGCACCTCTGTTCTTTGTTAATTAAAAGTTTTTCAATCCTTAGTCAGAGTCAATAAAGAATTTACAACTAAAAATGACCATAACTTTCTGTAATAGAGATTGTAGGAATAAAGCCATGACCATACTGCTACTGCAGGAACTAAGCTTATACTGAATAATGAATAATATTGCTCCATAGCTTTTTACGTATATCAATACTAAAGGATTTAATGTAGAGCTTCTTTCTCGATGTGAAAAAAGACATGCTGGTTGTTGCTATATACTTTTTACTACATCTTTTGAATGGGTTTTTTCCTTCATTCTTTCTTTCTTTCTTTTTTATTTATCTTTTTTTTCCGAGTGCTTGTGTATATTCACCCCAGCCATTACCCCATTAAGCTGTAAAGTGAGGTTTACGAGATTTATCCCTTGAGCTCCTCTGGCTGAGAAGAACTGTTCTAGCACTAACAACATGGCCGGGGGTTTTTCTTGCTTTTTCCGCGAGTAGAACTCAAAGCGTGGCTTTCTCCTGCAATCGATTTTGATTATATGTCATGATTTTAAAATTCGAAAGGCACATAAATCTGCATAAATAAACTGTTAAAAAGTTTTAAATCCGCATTGTATCATTTTTTTACCTAAAGATTTTTTACTCTTAACATGAAGTGAAACATCTTTCTATCCTCACTGAGTTGTCCTCATTTGCATGCCAAGTATAATATTTTATGGGGATAAAAGAGAAGGAACAGAAGGCATCATTTTTGTGTATGGCCAGTCCACAACAAGGTGATCTCAGGCTTTTAGTCCTCCCTCAAATCAGGGTGCAGGTGGAGAAATTCAAACCCGTGACAGAAGGAGCCCTGCAGATCTCAGGGCAAGTTCGCTATCCACTGTGTTACCACGGTCTGGAGGAGAGGGAGAGAGATGGAGAGACAAATGGAAAAGGCAGGGGTCGTAAAGAGAGGGAGGGGGAGGAGATAATTCAGTACGATGAGGATGCCAAAAGCCTGCTCTCTCTCCAAAGAAATAAATGCGCCTCACGTCACAAACATAAATAATATATATATTATATGGATTGAAGATGGGCAGGCTTGAAAAGGTCATGTAATATATGCTTTTTCATTATTGTCCGATCCTTTAAAGTCAACAATTTACTGCCTTTTTAGTTTGGCTTGGCGCATCTTTTTAAAAATATCCAAGCATTAATTTCTCCAGTGTTGAAAAAAGAATAGCTAATTAAGAGCTGAGCGTTTTTGTAGTTTGTGAATATAACAAAAGAATAGAACCACTAACTCAAGCTTATAAGAATAAATAAAAAACCACAGAGTATACTTTAGGCTTTATCAAGAATTTTTCATTCATAGATTATAAACAAAGAAAATGCTTTTTTAGGAAACCCAAATGATTAATTGGCTTGTTGAACACCGCGACCCCTATTCTGTATTTAGTACCATGCTCGAAAATGTCTGCAAGGCTCACAGAGGTAAAAAAGAAAAAAAAAACTGTAGCCTTCAACTGTGACGTCATGAAAACTTTTCGAGCAACTCGCCAATACTCTTTTTTTTTCATTTTCTATTTGAGACTTTAAAAACATCCTCATCTAGAGAGGGAATACAATTTGGGCAGGAACATAGCCTAGAGCGGTTTTAGAGAGCCTTAATCTAAAATTAAAATGTCTTTTTCTTCACGGGAAAAGGACAAAAAAAAACTAATTTTGTTATGAACCTCCCAAGCAAAGCCATTATCAGGTAATTTCAGAGCCTAAGAAAAAGCAAACCGTTTAATTTCCTTTTCACGCTGAATTAAAAAAAAAAGTGCACCATATCATAAAATGATTAAAAAGATAAAATTCAAATGAGCAAGGCGTTAATTTTTTTTTAATAATATTTAATAGCAGACCATCCTTTGGAATAATTGCGCGTGAAGGATTTTCAATTTAATATTCTCCATCCTTTTCATTATTAACGATTAACAGACTACAAGGAATTTGGGCTCGAAAGTAAATCCACGCGTTGCATATTGTTCGCACAATGAAAACATTAGTGAAATTGATCCAAACGGTGTGGAATTCTAATATTGGCAAAGAAAACAAGAGTGGTTGATTTCAAGGTAAGAGGGACTGAAGTCGAAAAAGAATGCATCAACTTTTAAATGAAAATGTTGATTTTCAAATGTATGTAAAGGAGTTTCTGTTTATTTTTCTACTCGACCTCAGACCTTTGAAATCAAATTTTATAATTGTTATTTTCCAGATCAAACATGTTTTGTTTTCTTTTAAATCACCACTGCAAAGACCAAAAAAAAACAACACATCTCTACCTCTATAGCCATCACAAGTCTAATTTTATCTTATTGTTGTCATCATCGAGATTATAAACTTCATCTACTTATTTCAACGACATCTTCATCAACATCAATATGACAATTATCGCCACGTCGGCCTCTTACAGCATATAGACTATGAATATTGTTGTCCTCTTCAACATCTGAATTTTCATCGCGGCCAAAGTCATCGACACGTTGCTTTGCAATAGGGAAAGAGCTCCTGAGGCTTTTCTTCCCCTATCTTCCTCTGGGAATTTTTGCCTGCTTCCTTTTTTTTTGTCCCCCAATTTTTTTCTGATAATGATAACGTTATCAAGATTAAATCTCTGCTCGCTATTCACGAGGCGTTGGTGGAGTGATTAGCGACCTTGCCCTTAAATATGCAAAAACCTTCACGTCGGTAGTTCGAGTCCGACACCGGTGAGCTAAGGAATATGTAGTCTGGCCAGAGGATGTAAACAATCAAACTGCAGATGATGCTTTTCTCTCTCTCCAATCTTCAAAATTAATCTTTCTCGTTTATTATATTCTATCTGGAATTGCATTTAGATTTTTCATCACAGGCAATCCACAAAAAGGTGATCTCACGCTTTTACGTCTCTGTTAGGCCAGGGCACCAGTAGTGGGCCTCGGACTAGCGACAGAAAGGTCCCCTCAGATCTCAGGGCGCGTTCGCTGTCAACTGTGCACCCAAGGCCCCCATGCTATCTGGATTTATATATTTTATAGGCGAAGTGTTTTTAATATCTCATGCAAAACCGTTTTTTACTGCTTTCGAATAGACTTGTTGTATGTCCCTGAGTACTTCTAAATCACTGTAGAGTAGGGCTAAAGTGCCGTGTTCTTCATTATAAGCGCACTCAGCTGCTTTTATTGCAGCTTGACTTTGTGCTAATTCATCTAATGCGTTTATGTCTTTGGTAAGAACTTGATGTATGAGGACTTTAATAAATTTTAGATGATGTCTGTTCTACAATTTAAAAGAGTAAAATCAAAACTAGAATGAAAGTGCTTCAGTAAAGAGCTCGAGTTTTGAATGCGCCTCTTGATTAATTTTTTGTTTGTTTAACATGATGAAAGAGATGCTGTTACTTACTGTATAACTTTTTGGGGGGAAAAAGTGAAATGAGAAACAAAATATGATTATTAGCATGGCATTATCAATATGCGATATACAAACACACTACACACACACATATATATACACACGAAAAGCGTATATTGAATATTTTTAATCTTCACGATTCGGAATGGAAACGTGCTTTTTCCGGCAAGAGCTGGGCTGGGAATGGTTTTGTGTGTATTCGTATATTCTTGTGCTTGATTAAACATCGACAATATGAGGCAAGTCTCAATCCTGTTCGCAAGGAATGTTTCTAAAGAATGTGATTTTTAGCAAGAATGGCCGTGACCCTATGCAAATCATACACCTTTATTCTTACTTGTAGAGTATGCATAACTCCTTGGACACTTGTTGGTTATGAGTTCTTACAGTTTGTTTCCAAAAATATTTTTATCACATTAAATACAATTAGATCTACCTGTTTTAGATCGAGGAGTCATAATTTGTACCTCCACTGATAAAAAAATTATATTTGATTTTGATATAAAATGGATTTTGTGTCATTATTGTTCCTTTTTATTTCAAGAGAGGCTTTTAAACATATTTGTGATGTTTTGACCCTATCATTTCAAGACATAGACACAGTAGCTAATAGATTAGGAAAATCAGCTTTGTAGAAACATTTCCAGCCGTTCATTTTTAGCTGGTACACGTTGTCCAAAAACATTTTTTTTCCATGATTAAGAACTGTATTTAACAGGTTTCTAGTTTTCAAATAACCCCCCCCCCCCCTAGGAATTTGGACTCAAAGCATAGACCCTATCCAATGAAAACATAGCATAGCTAATTTTGATGTTTACTTGCAAGGAGGAACCGGGGCTTTGAGGTGGCAAAGTAGCTGGTGAACCACTCTGAGATCTGCAGACACCCTTTTATCGCGGGTTCGAGACCTGTCATCGGTGTCCTGGCCTGATGAAGGGCCTGAAAGTCTGAATCACCTAGTTGTGGACAGGATATATACATTATAATTATATCTACAAAATCACAAGCCAAAGCAGAGACGAACCATCATCTTACATTCCCGACAGAAAGTAACTGCAACACCTTCACCTGCAACGCTGGTGGTAATGACTTGGTGCAAATAAATGTCATTGTAACCTGTCTACTCATCGACACTCGCCAACCTGGACTATGGCAGTGATGGACTTGCCTTTAGCTGCAAATATCAATATTTAATATGAGCATAGATGGATCATAAAAAGCATGGCCAATTGAGCTAGTGTTAATGGTAATTCCAGAAAGGTTGATTTATGGTCACGATAATGGAAGGCTTGCTGTTGTTATCTGTAGCGTGAAGATGCTCATCTCGAGATATGAATTTTGACTTTCATACTGTGCTTATCATTATTATTATTAATATTATTAATATTATTATTATTGTTATTATTATTATTATTATTATTATTATTATTATTATTATTATTATTATTATTATTATTATTGTTATTATTATTATTGTTATCATCATCATCATCATCATCATCATCATCATCATCATCATCATCATCATCATCATCATCATCATCATCGTCATCATTGTTGTTGTTGTTGTTATTATTATTATTATTATTATTATTATGTATCATATTTTACCTGCTGTGATGCCTGACAGGGATGATGTTAGTACAATTTTTGGGTGATAATCTTCTCAAATGCAGCTCGCTCTTCGAGCAAAAGTATGACAAGGCGAATAGTTAAACTAAAGAAGAAATGACAAAAATAGACCACAAATGGAAATATTTTTTCATTACATTCCTCCGATATGTATTCCGTCGAACAAAAAAATGGAGAGGTAAAAAACAACTACTAATTTTAGTAAAAACAAAGTTCTTAGGCTTCAAAGAAATAATCCTTAAATATAAAAATCCTATTAATGAAATACAATTGATACATTAGAATCATTATTACTGATAACTGATTGGCAGTTCAGCAGGAGTAACGTCTCTTGTCTGCGATTTCAAAACCTCCAGTTTAACTAGTTATCAACGCTAAATGAAATATACTTTGTCTTTATAAGGTAGATTTCAAAAGAGAGACGAATTTAAACCCAAAAATAGAGATTTTACATGAGGGATAATAAAGAAACCTACATAACTATGAAAGCTACAATGCGTAGATGAAATCATTGCCTTATCCGCCACCCTACCCTAAAAAAGAATTAGAATTCTTTAGAGCGTCATATGATTTGGGTATGTGCAATCTTTTGAAACTATCAGAATCTCAAGAATTATTTATTTGTGCGCCATATTGCAGACCAGATTATATTATTTTTGCGCATAACAAAATCCTAATTCCTAAATCACATGATATTCTTAAAAAGACTCATAGGGAAAGCTAGCGACGCGCGGGCGTTATCCTTATCTTCTTCCTTATCCTTATCTATCTCCTTACCAATTCTACCACCAAGAAGAATAAGCCTTCCTCAGAACGTAATATGAACTGGACAGCGAACCTTTTGCACCACTTATAATCATATTTATATAAATATATATATATATATATTTTTTTTTTTTTTTTGTGCCTGCCATATAACAGACTAAACTCTAGGATTTGTTTGCATTTGCAAAAAATCCAAATTCCTAAGTGTTAACTATGATGTGGGAGAAGGCTGATTTGATACAAATAAATGAGATGCCCGATAGTTGACACTTTTTTAAACCGTAATCCAAGTGCCCTGAAATACAGTGGTCTGTCAAAAGAAAACAAAAATCATCTATTAGCTTGTTTATTGGCCTCAAGCGACGATTGGCTGTGATTAACATTTTTCCACGTAAAAAAACCACTTATCCGTTAAATGCCACTATGTCTTTGACAGTTATTGTAATGGCGTCAATCTCTTATCCGTTGACTGCCATTAAAGAATTTGATTAACATTTTGCCATCGGTTATTCAAGGCTTTTAGTTGCAATTGGCTATTGCGATTGCCAAGGCTGTTTTTTAAGACTCGATTGTATAATAGCTTTGCTATGCAAAGCACTGCCATAATTCAAAGTTAAGAATGAATGCTTGATAAGCCATTTTAAATTTCTAAAATATAATCATTTATTTACCCTTAGTTTACGCAATTAATTTTGTATTTCTCAACTATTTTTTTCTTTTTTGCGCGCTGACATGAAAAAAGAAAAGGTAGGCGAAAGAAAAAAAAAAGGAGAACCCTCCTGAAAGTTTCTGGCGATTACATGACGATGAAGAAATAAAAACATCCAAGATAGCCTGAGGAGTAAAGTGACTATATAATATAAACATATTTATAGGCAAAACTATTTTATATAAAACTTCAAGAAAATGGTGCGAGAATATCTGAATTTGATTGCTTCAAATATTAACCTTTAAAAAAAGAGAAAACTTGCATAAAAAAAAAACAACCTTTCAATAGCATGATCTAAATTTTTAAACATGGCTTAAATAAATTCAAGTAATCCCATAAGCATTAAACAACCGGAAATAGTGAAGCGTGGAAAAAAAACTCAGAATTTATTTTAAGGTTTTTCATTTTTTCACTAAATGTTTAAAATGCTAATGTGTTTCATCCTTTTCCATGCATTGTTTTAGTTCGAAACCTAAATCGCACAATTTCGTTTACAAAATAATGAACAGCGTCTGTAGATCTGTACCAACAAGTTCATTGGTTCATTGTTCATTGTTCATTGTTTTGGTTTTTGGCAACAAGAAAGATGATAATACTTCTTTCCAAGCTGTAATTTATCTTTTCTGTTCACGTTCCAAAACAAAAATATGAAAGATGAGAGAAGATCTAAAGAAAAGCACAACATATTTAACAGCTTTATAGATTTTGTAATGCGAAAAGAAATTCCCTGTTCCCTGCAGTAAGATTCTTAGAGGCTTTATCCTCACTTCATCTAATTGTTGGCTCAGATTCGTCTATTTCACATCATATATATATTTCTCAACAAAATCCTGAATTGATTATAGATTTTTTTTCTTGCAATGAACTCTATGATAAATCAAATTATTATGGCAAAGATTGCAACACGATCGATTTCTCTGTAAGAATGAAAGCGTACACGCTAATAACATCTTTGACCGAATTATTTCGAGAATTGCAACCAAAACCCGAGTGCAAACACATATCCCATCTTTAATATATTAGATTTTGTCTGAATTTTCGAGATATATGTGGGCATCAAAGCATTATTCACAAATATTACATTAGGATATTCGATTCCAATAACATGTAGGGGAAAATAATATTTGGGCAAACACTTTCATCATTTTCAAGAGATTTTTTAAAATTGAAGCATGCCTTATCCACCATAATTGACGCCAATAATGCAAAGGAATTACTTTTTTTTACCACCACATTCTATTTTGAAATTTATGCAAGCAATTTTTTAATGGGGATTTTGATTGTCAACATTTTTTTTTGACAAATGTTGTGTCTCTGTTTATCAAAACGTGATGGATTATCATTTACTCACAACTTTATATGAAATCATGAGATATTTTTTTTTAAATATTTCCCACAGAATATTGTAGATTAATGGCTTTATGTTTTGTTTTTTTTTAATGCAATTATTTCCACCTATGCCATACTACAACTATTTCTGAATGAAACAAAGACAATAACAACAACAACAATAACAACAACAACAACAACAACGACAACAACAACAACAACAATAACAACAACAACAATAACAACAACAACAACAACAACAACCACAAAAGCATCAACAACAACAACAACAAAACTATTTCAGTTGGCATAGAAAATAACCTTCATTGTTGAACTCTTTTGTATTTGACAGATATCCATTGAGTGACGACCATTGTGTGGCTGCTGCACTGTAAAGCTGGTTAAGTGATGGCCAAGAAAGCTTTTCCACCGGGCTGATAAGATTGTCAGCCTGAGTGACGCTCCTTTGCCGATCATCTCCGCAACGACCCGGAGACAGCCGAAAGAAATTCTGCTAACTGGCATTTTCCTCATGGGCTGTGCTTCATCGTCAAGCGTCCACGGAAAGATGGGCAAGTCTGAAAAAAGTAAGGCAAATGCTGAAAATTTTGAGTTCAATACTCTTAAACATTTGAACATAAAGCTGCATCATACCAATTCTCATTAGAATACCGGTACATAAGAAAAACTCAGGACTCTTTTGAAACTTATGACAAAGTAAACTTTGTGGTTGGCGATACGGAGTTAGCCTGACACAGTTAAGACATGTGAGATGTGCCTCCGCAGGTCAGACTTGCGAGGACTCTCTCTTGATAATGCTCAATTGATAATGGTGCCAACTAAGTATGATAAGAAAGATGGTATTGATGCTGCTGATAGTATAGAAGTTTACCACTGTAATGAAGATGGTGATAAAGAGAATCACAATGATTTGCAGATACAGGAGGATGCTCCTTGTCTTTACAATAGTAATGATGACGGATAAAGTCATCAAAATGTAATATTACCTTATCCGTCTGCTGGGACAGTAATTTCGATTGAAACGCAACAAAACCAACAATGTTATGTACTACTTTCTATCAAAGATTATAAAAAAAAAAATAATTAGCACGCAACAAACATATTACAAAAACCTCTCCGTATAAGTTGCCCAAGAAACTAAGAGGTCATTAAAATATGAAAACTTTACAACACGTATATGCTGTTTTCATTTCATCATCATAAATGAAAAAAATAAAATAAAGGTGGTGGCTATTTTTAGTCTTACTGCAAGAGTTTGAAACTACTAGCTGTATCTTCATTAAGTTCTACACCTGAAGTATTCAATAGATCAATGTTTTGCTTTTCATTTCTCTGCTAAAATGCTTTAAAGAAAATCTAGCTTTTAGGATTTCATTGTCACCCATTTTAAATGACTTTTTACGACAGTTTTTTTCTTTTTCTCTTTTTATTTTCCCAACGACAACCCAATGTCAGAATCCTTCTAGACGATTCAAATGTCGTAGAAAGTGCACCTTTATTCGCCGACTGTTTTAGATAGTAATCTGCCGGAAGCACATACATGGCAAAAGTTACTCCAAAATCAAGTTTGAAAAATTGCAATATAAACATATTTTTTAATGACAGATCTTCATCTAATTTATCTGGCCTTAGAGCCATGTGAAGAATCAGATATCAACAGCGGTTACATTCTTAAAAGACTTTTTCGGAGAAATACCAGTATCATACTTTTGAAGAAAAGCATGCCGTGAAAATAAAAGTCAAGCAAATTTCATTTTAGGATGAACAAAGATGCCTTAGCCAGGGCAAAGGTCTTGATTTTATTTTAGCATGGACCATTGTGAGGTCATTTACTCGAACTAACGAGACTTAGATACCAACGTTTGATTTTCATGTGGACACAAGTAAGCAGATGCAATTTGTGGCCCTTAATAACAACCGATGTGGTTACCTTTCATGTGTCAGTTGAGCATACTGCTGACTGCGCCACTATTCACTACACAAGAACTAGACCTAGATTCATATTAGGCACCAACCACTATGGTTTGTCTTTTTCGTTTTGGGTGTGGAAAGTTTCCAATAGACTTGATAATAACACTTCTTTTCACTGATATGTTCAAAGTCCCTAGAAAAAATTCTCGTTAGATGGTTTCTTTTTTCATTTTGATCAAATACGTACCTGTAAAAGCTAGCGGTCTAAATATAAATTCTTGTAAGGTTTTTAACTCATTCCAAAATAATCATTGATTAAAGTCGTCTCTTATAAACCTGATGTCAGAATGTTTCGTCTTTAACTTACTAGTTTGGAGTGAATAAGCACACTGTTAAATGTTTAGTTTGAATGTGTTGAGATTTTCACTCCCACAATGTAAAAAGAAAAAATAAATCCTAATTTTTTTTCTGATTTACTCTTCTTGCACAATTTCGGCACACGCCTAAACGATTTTATTTTGTTGGTGACAAAACTTTTCTTCTACCCTTTATGTCTTTATTTCAAAGTAAATCAAACTAAGTTTGTTGAGATTTAAAGATACAGATAAAGTTACAGGAGACACATCAAGATTCCATGATTCCATCCCTTATGCATTACGCTGCACTTTGTTTTTGCATTTTCAAAAAAGATCTTGAACACTAGCCAGACGCGTAGACCCAGTGTCAATGCTTTTTTCACACCGTTTACTGTCCGGGGAAACATTTCGCAAGTGATAGTAATCGTAAAACTTTTCTCTTCTTGGACTTTTTTTTTTTCAAGCTGGAGAGAGAAGGAGGAAGAGAGAGAGAGAGAGAGAGAGAGA
>BLXT01000945.1:1551397-1567216 GCA_019648995.1 Plakobranchus ocellatus
ATCTATCTTTATATCTGTTTATCTATCTATCTATCTATCAATCTACTTTTACATTCTGCCTTTAGAATCTATTGCTGCTTAATTGTGTTGCCTACCCATCTCTCTCTCTCTCTCTCTCTCTCTCTCTCTCTTTTTCTGTCTTGATATCTATTTCTCATTCACCCAATGTAAATCACATGTATAAAGGCATAATCAGAACAATTCATGTGCATGCTTTTAAATGTTCTTTATAACATCTATTTAATCAATATTTCATTTTGGAAAGGGCAGGATTGTTTTTACTTTTAAACTCTGTAATGCTGCCTTTATGTTATTATGGTTATGAGTAGTTGCCAAAGGGTCACACTAAGTTTGTTTCACTGGCTGTTTTTTTTTTAATTATAACAACCGCAATTACATAAAGGAAAGAAAGAAAATTAAATATTTTCAGTAGATCCAGGTCATAAAAGTCTGTGTCGCTTTCCTTTGTGGAGATTGAACTTAAATTATTGATGAATGACCACTATTTTTAAAAGTGGTTTTGTCATCATAGTTATGATTTAAAGATTTTTGGTTAATTTATATAGCAAGCATATTTCTTTAAACGATTTTTTTTTTTTTAGTACATTGCTTTTCAGGCCATTACACTTGGAAACTTAAGATTTATTCATTGATGGGTTTCATATTTTTAGATATGATTGATAGAAAATATTTGAATTATCCCAATGATGACAATCTGCATACTTAATGTTTTCAAGACTTGTCCAAATGAGACCCATGTCACATTTCGACCATTATGATTCAGCATTATGTAAACTTTTTAACCAGGAAAACAGAATGGAGATGTTACAATTCTTTTTTAGAATGATGGCATATGAAATTTTTTAAATAAGGAATGAAAAGAGTGGAAAACAGATTAACCTTTTTTTTTTTCAAAAATATTACATCAACAAACGACTTAAAAGGAGTGATCCTGAGATGACTGTATTGGTCCCAATTTCTTTTTGCCCTGTAATTCTTTTTTTTTTTTTTATCTGCTTCTCAAGGGTCTGTGACACTATAGCTCAAATTCACCAACAGAAAACGGAATCAATACATTCATTATGAGCAAGATGCCAGGAGTGGATAGCGCTTCTTTGGTGAGAAGTTACAAATATTACTAAAATTACATGTGTATGAGAGTTTAACTGTTGTTTCTGTACCTTTTTTTTTTTTTTCATTTTTGTGCATTAACAAAGTAAAACTGATGTTCTGAGTCACAAATGTAAACTCCATATCATTACTCAATCAATGAATCAGTTTATATTGCCTGTAAGCCAAGCCTGACTTTACAAATAACAACATGCTATCTTAATGAGGCTTTTTTTTTTCTTAAACTCACATCATATGTGCATGTGAAGCATTACATCATTGAACTTCAATAAGTTCCATATGCTTACATTCTCTTTTCTTTTTCAATGGAGATAATTTTACAGTAATTATTTGAAAAAAGTTTTTTTTAAAGATTTAACAGAATTTTGTGTGTCCTTTGTTATTGCTACCGGTACTGACAACTAAATCATGTATACATGTGTTGATTTTATATCTTTCAGACATCAGACCTAGACCTAGAGTGGAAAATCAGTATGGCAGTGAGCAGTAGTGAAGTCCGAAGTCTCAATGAAGTTGTTGTCACATTAAATTTGATAACAACAGCGCAGGATGGAAGCAAGATTGTCAGACCAGTGGAGATGACTCTGGCCCAGTTTAAGGTGGGTTGCATCACCTATGTTAGCCTAACACTCACCATTAAGTGATAAGAAAGACCTCATTATGCTCTAAACAGTACTTGCCAGTAAATTTGATTTTTACAGGATAGATGATGAAAAAAATACCTTCATTGACAACCTGCAAACAAGTAAAGATAGGAAATTCAGTTTTTGAGGTTTGAATTGGATGGATTTCCGATTCTGAAACTTTTGACAGTGAAATCAAAATCATCGGATTAAGAAAAAAACCTCAATATAAGCCTAAATATGCACAAAAAAAAAAAAAAAAATGACTTATATAATGAGTTAGATTCAGATGCAAGGACAAAAGAAGTTCAAGCTTATATTTTTTTTTTCATGAATTTTAAATGCTTTTTCAACAAAGTTACATGGTGACACTTAATCAACGTGCATGTACATGTAATCTCTATTCAGTTTTCATTATTAAGAAATTCACAATTATGCGATTTTATTGGTTTAAAATGTTCAAAAAGTGTCCTGTAACTCATTTTGACCGATCTCAAGACTTTTGATTTTTAATATTTTAGTTGTGTTACATATCAAAAAGTCCTCAAAAAGATGCTTTGACAGGTTTTTATTGGTACTACCAATAATGTATAATCTTTCTCCAAAGTTTAAGATATTTGGAATATGATGACAATGTGATTCAGTTCCCTTTCATAATCAGACTTTTTTGCATCAAAGAATGTGCAATTTAATGCGGTCAGACAAGAAAAAGAAATCAAAGGAACCTTGTCATTTTTTAAAATTAATATTTCACTTTGTTTTGACCAAGCATGGGAATTAACAAATTTGAATATCATTCCGAAAGCTAACATCATCTCAAATTAGTGTTGAGTGCCTATGTTTAAGTAGGCAAAATAAATATTTAAAGAGACATACACTATATACCTTTTGGTTTTACTCGTTTACGTTTTTGGAATTGCATTTTTTTTTGTCAAGACAATATTTAATGCTAGTGCTAGCCAGTTCATGTCTTTTTATAGACACTAGATTTTAAGCTGTTACAAGTAATATCTTGTTGTCAGAGAAATTTAAAGTTTTAATAGTATTTTATTAACCATATATATGGTTTCAATTTTTGTTAGGAAATCTGTCGTCTTTTCTATTTTGACACCTATATCTATATTTCAGGATCTTAAGAAAACAGTGGAAAACATACATCAACAAATGGAAAACGCCAAGTTGTTGTGATGATCAAGTGAAAAACTAACAAGGATGGAGTAATCTGATTAAGGGGGATCATAAACTGAATGAAAGAAAAGTGAAAACACAGCTACATTATGAAATAATGTGTGGGCAAAATTTTTCCCGATACTTATCTTCCATTTAAAAGAATTATTGCCTGCATTGATCTGACACAAAATGATGAAATATACATTATCTTTTTTTATTTTATTTTAATTTCTTTTTTATGTAACTACTGCATGAGCATTCAGAGCACAGTTAACCTTTTGGTGCTAGACATGTTGATCTGAGTTACTTAATATTTATTTGCTGAAGGTTTTTTATTGAGTGCTAGTGAGTTTGATTTCTGTAACAGTATAATTACATTGGATGGAGGGGAGGAGGATAAGAATTGACTTCAACAGATGCATTTTATCTTATTTAAGGATAGTGTCAGTAGATTGAGCTTTTCAGAAAAAAAGTTCATCTTAACATCTATAATACTAAATGGACATCTTTCATGATGGCTGGTCGTTAAAAAAATCTAACCTAGAATTCATTGCTAAGCCAAATGTTGCATAGAAAATATAGGCCACGTCCAATCCCTACATTATTAGATAACAAAACAAAAAAATAACCAACAATAAAACAATTGAAATAACTTGTGTACAACAACAACAAAAAAATCTACCTATATTGTACTTTTTTGAAAAAGCAAAATGAACTTTCATTAGCAACAATTATTTAGCTTAAATTAGGAAGAAATTGGAACTGTTTAAAGGATTCAAAAAGAAGTGTAGCATTATTTTCTCTAAGTTTTTTTCAATATGTACTTCAGTCCATTTACAATGAGCAACAAAAATGCCATAGGCCTTCATGAGAATAAGTCAAAGTATGGGGAAATTTTATTTCTCTTGATGTTTGGATGCATACCTTTTTTTTTCTCAAGGCGTAAGGTTACTTTATTATCCCCAGTGTGTTGTGTGGATGCGTAAATTTCCTCTTAAATTGTGGTCTAAAGTAATTCTGTGAGTGTTAATCCACAACGAAGTGTAGGTTGGGGAATGTAAAGGTAACATTATCTTTCATTGGTGCTTAAATAAAAGAATGCAGCCATTTTCAATTAGTTTTTGTTGAAACTAAATGGATTTTTTTAACAATGAGTTTATCAAGTGCATCAAGAAATGTTTCAGAAAAAAAATTTTAAGTTGCACATAATTTGGCATGTAAGAATTGTTCAATTCATGAAGATTTTAATATATTAATTAATATTAATTTCATTTAGATAACTTTCTCAATGTCATGTATTGCAACTTGTACGTTTCCATTTTTCCTGATTTGCAGGAAATGATGATCTGTATTATAGGTTTTCACTTTTTTAAAGAAGATAATAGATCCATCATAGATTTAAATTTTTTAAAAGTCTGTGGTTTGTTCCTTATTCAATGAAGTAATGCTGTGATTTTGCTGCAAAACTAGATGTTGAGGTGTAGAAGTACAGAAATGATAAACTGTAGTGTTGAAAGGATGGCATTGCCTTCTTCTTTGCTTCTTTGAAGAAGTCACACATAGATGCCTGCACAATATAAATATACATATATATATATATATATATATATATATAAACAAACTGGTACCAATTGATATATCATGTGAAGGTACCTTATATTTATAACAAATTAAAATGTGTAAAGGATGAAGGTGATAATGAGATCTTGTTGCAATTGATGTATGCTTTGGAAATTTATTCTTATTATCTTTATCTTACCTAATCAGACATGTAAATATGACCTATTCATTGGATTTTTTTCCTCATCATTTCCCTTCTGTTTAGGTATGATTAAGATGAATGGAAAATTCAAAAAGATTTATTCACATCATTGCACATGATAGTAAAGGATGAAGGTGATAATGAGATCTTGTTGCAATTGATGTATGCTTTGGAAATTTATTCTTATTATCTTTATCTTACCTAATCAGACATGTAAATATGACCTATTCATTGGATTTTTTTCCTCATCATTTCCCCTCTGTTTAGGTATGATTAAGATGAATGGAAAATTCAAAAAGATTTATTCATATCATTGCACATGATAGAAACACATTAAATCTAAACTTTTGCCTTTCTACAAACCTGTTGAATGAAGTAAAATATCTTGGATCAAGATCTGCCGGTTTAATCCAATTTTCTCCTTTTTTGTTCAATGAATGACTCTAGAACACTTTTATCTCCCTTTTCCTTCTTTTCTCCACTAAGACATGATTTTATTACTTTATTTGGGAAAAAAAAAAGTTGTATTACGGAAAGATTATCTCATTTAAAGAAAATTCTTGTTTCAATTCATACTTTTATTTTGTGCAGATGACTGAAAACATACATGAGTAATAAAGACCGCATCTTTATAGGCCAAGAAGCCTGGGACAAAAAAGGGCAGTCCCTATACTATCACTATTACTTTTATTTTTTTTTTTGGCAATTTTTTATCTTTCATGACTTTAACTTTTTGTTTCCTTTTTGACATGGTACTAGAAATTACATATTCAGTGTATTTTTGGGTTAAATTTGAATATTTTCAGGAGTTATCAAATGAGTCTCCATTGCAATAAATCTGAAGAATTCTCAAGTAAACGCCATTTATAAATGACTCCAATTCAGCTTTGAGCTTTGGTGGTTTTTCTCAAAAACCATTATAATGACTGAATAATGATACAACCCTGAAAAGGCAATTCAATGGGTAAACACCTCTTATTGACCATCTGTCATCCTCAGCCTTCCATAGTGACTAGTTTGTATAAGATCTGAAGATTAGAGGCATTAGTGATCAAGTCTCATTTAAACATAATTATTTAAAAGCACAAATACTACCCAATCTTTATACTCTTTGTGGCTAATTAGGCTCAATAAGTGGTCTAATAAGATTTGACTGCTCACAGTGTTTCTTCATGGACATTTTGGTCTATATTATGATCTGATTAGCTGTATTTTTTATGAGAGTTTTTTAACTGTTGCATGAGCTAGAAACAGCTACTTGCAGACACGATCTGAAATATAGCAAATGCAAATTTTGTTTTATATTATTCATATGTGCATGCATATTATAGCCCGGGCTTTTATATATTCTTTTTAAAAGATTTCATGTATGTGTGTATTTCATGTAAATTCATAAGTTTGTTTGAATATGTATTCCTCCCTATATAAAAAGTTCTCCTTTTAAGAAAGCAATTGGATATGTTTACATAAGATTCATGTGTGATTGTGCAGATGTGTGCACAGCCATTAGAGAGAAAGAGTTTGTGTGTCTGTGTCAATGTGTTGGCCTTTTTGCATGGCAGTTGTTATTGCAAGGTTTTCATAAAATATTGAATCTCATTGACATATTGTATTTTTCACCATCATATCATATGAGTGGAGTTCATTTGATTCTGATGCTGACAAGGATATCTCTACCAATTAAACCTCGACCACCAATATACTTAAATGAAAGTTTTGGGTATCCAGAACAAAAGAGGTGGAGAGCAGACCACGGTCAAAAATAACACATCTTCAAATTTCCTTTACATATATTTGAAGGACTATTTGAAAAAAAATTATCACAATTATGCTCTTAAATGTTAAGGTTATAAGGGTTACAGATTGTATTACCTGTCTCTAACATAGGAAAATTTAGCTCATCAGCAAGGACATTAAATTGAAGTTCAAAGCTTAAAACAAAAGAAGAAAGAATGTTCATTACTTTTTACGTGTTGGGTGAGAGTGGATACTGCCTATTTATAAAAATGAAAATTAAAGAAAATTGGTTCAAAGTTAAGAGCTCATTTTTAATAAGTTATATGTGAGGTTTTCTCTTATTGTTGCCATTGTTTCTACTGTTGATGATGTAGAAAAGTTTAAAATTTCAGACAGCAAAGACTTAGAATTGTCATTTCTTTACATGAAATTGACAGCATTGTTTCATGTTCATATAAATATCAAAATAAAGAATATTTTCAAAACTTTAAGAATAACATATTTAGTTCAAATCTTAGGACCTTTCCTGTCTCTTTCAGTTTAATTAACACAAGTTATTCAGTACATGGAACATCCGTATTTTACGTACTTAGGAAAAAAAAAAATGAGCGTAAAAACAGACACATGTATCGACTAACATTCTTGCTTTGGTGACTGAAACATCGATAGTTATTCTGTTGGCTTTTTGTGTGTTCAAAACAATCAAAATACACTTTCTGAGAAAATATTGTGTTACCTGGTACTGCATTTTTGTCACAGAGCTGAACATTTTTTTTAGCAAGACTGAAACTAAAGATGGGTATGCTTTAAGAGTCAAATCAGAGAAAATTTTGGACAAGGCGGTTAACATTGCCAACATTTTTGATTTGAAGGAAAGAAAATTTATTTTATAAATTATTTAGTCCTCACATACTTTTTATTTTCTCAAGGTTTGAGATTGAAGTTCGGAAAAAAAACTAAAAATAATATTGTGCAACAAAGCAATTCTGATGTGTCAGATTCCATTGTGTGTGTGTTTCACACAGCAATTAGATTGCTTCTCTCTGCCATAATATATCTTGTTTCATGAACTAACATTTTTGGGGGAGTCAATTAGAAAAATTGTAGGTAGGGAATATTTAAACATTGTCAAAGATAATCCACAGTTGTTTTTTTTTTTATGAAAAGAAATTGTGAACGTCAAAAATCCAAATCATAAAGCTGTTTTATTTTTTTTTTAATTGTTATTTCAAATTTATGAAAATATTTTAAAAATAAAACAAGAAAGGAAAAATTTGAAGTTAAGCATTGCAAGTTTTCAATTTTTTCTTCTACGAGAAAACAAAAACTTTTCCTTTTTTTTTTTTTTCACTCCAAAGAGATAGATTTGGATTCTACATAACTTGATTAATCAAAACATGTGTTATGACAATCATGACCCCCTTAATTTGGAGCCAGTTAAAATATTGCTTGCCATTTTATCACAATTCACAAAAGCACTGTTTACTGACCACAGAAACTTTTGTTAATAAGCAGAAGTCAATCACCCTCAAAATGTGTAAGCTCTTACAAATAAAACAGAGGCTAGTAATTTAATATAAAGCTAGCATACATCAACAAAAAGCCAAAGAAAAGCATTTCCATGTGCAAAAGCATATAAATAAAAAGGGACAATTTGAGTGAGAGCAAATCTGATTATATATGGTTTAAAAAGGATATATCAGCTGCACTGGCATAAATACATCCTATAATAATTTGCAATTGTAAAGGTAATTGGTTTAAAGAGCGAGAACAGGAATTATAGACACACAATTATAATATTCAGAAAAATATATATTTCTGAATCCTATGATTGTGTAAATACTTCCTTTTTTTTGATGTATCACAAAGAGGGTAATTTTTATTAAATGGGGCTGTAGATGAAGGCAGCATTTATGATTGAATTTCAGTTTAAAAAAAACAAAAAAACTTAGGACTGAGAAATATGTTTGAGCATTTGTATCCTGTTGGAAGGGCATCCTCTCTTAAAGCATACATAGAGAGCCAGTAATTTTCATAAGTCTTGAGCTGTCCCCATGTATGCAGTGCCACCTGTAGATAATGGAGACTACACTCACAAAAGCCCTCACCTCACAGAGGTAGTAATGATAATGAATGTAATAAAAATTCCGCGATCACTAGACATGATACTCTGGGGGCAGGATGTAATCAGGATTCTGCCAACTTTCATACAGAAGCAGTAGCTAATCTCATTTCTTATTGCTTCCTCTCTCAAAAACATCCATCTACACAAATTAAGGTTTCATTAATGTCATATTTCACAAACATGTACTGTAAGTAATTTTTGGTGAAGAAAATGAAAAATCTAACAATTTCAAAAACAAATCAGTCTGGTTTAAAACAAATCTCATTAACACTTGTTCAAAACAATGCAATTTATAGCTTTTGCTGAATAATAATATTGGGCTACAACTGCACTTGACACGGCAATTTTTCTCCTTTCAGTCCAGCTATCAAATTCTGAGCAGCAAGAACTGCCATGGCTTCACGAGTGTCAAAGGTTGCACTACCTATATGAGGAAGTACCACACAATTGCTTAACTTAAGTAATGGACTGTCTGTGGGTAATGGTTCTGGTACTGTTACATCCAATCCAGCAGCACCAATCTCACCAGACTCAAGAGCAATTATTAAATCCTCTTGGTTCACAATACCACCTCTGCTGCTGTTCACAAACACAGCAGTCTTTTTCATTTTCTTGAAGGCACTTGCATTGAAGATCCCTGCTGTTTGAGGGGTTAAAGCACAGCAAGCAATGACAAAGTCTGACTGGTACAGCAATGTGTCTAAGTCTACAAACTCTGCACCAAGCTCAGCATCAGCTTCAGGCTTTTTTTCACTATCACTATACACAAATCTGGCCACCCCAAAAGGTTTAAGGCACTGTGCCACAGTGTGTCCAATACGCCCCATTCCGACAATGCCAACAGTGGCTCCATCAAGGCCTTGGCCACACAACCACATTGGCTTCCAGGTGCCCCATTCACCATTCTCCACTGCTCGTATTCCTAGAATGATAAATAAGAGATGGAATCAAATTTAAAAAAAAAAAAAAAAAAAAAAAATTTGTCACAATAAATAAATCAATTTCATAAACAAAATCAGTTTAAAAAGATGCAATGATGCAGCTGAATTTTTTTTTTCCACAAGCACTTTTCCATGTAAAACTAATTCTGAACTTTCAAGTCAAGTTAAAGAACAGTAACAACAGTATTAATACGAGGGATGTCCGAAAAGAAACAGGAAAAGGGGCATAACTCAAAGAGTTTTGATCAGATAAATTTGAAACTCACACAGATTGAAGTTCACTCTTCCACTACTTCTCAACGTAATCCCCGTGGAGATTGATGCATTTTTGCCAGCGCGACAGCAGCAAATTGATACCCACTCGAAAGAAATCAACAAGATTATCAAACCAATTCCTCAATTCACTGATGAGGTCATCTTCTGTCTCAAAAGCCATGCCTCCTAAATGGCGCTTCAAGGGTCCAAACAAATGAAAGTCAGAGGGTGCCAGGTCTGGACTGTGGGCAGGATGAGGAAGAATTTCCCAACCGTAGCGCTGCAGCCATTGCCGTGTAAGGTTTGCTGAATGAGGGGTCGCATTATCGTGCTGAAGCACAACACCCCTTCTCAAGCGCCCAGGTCTTTTGCGATGAATTGCTTCTTTAAGGCGGTCAAGAGTGCTGCAGTATCAGGCAGCACTGATACACTGACCCTGTGGCAAAATGTCTAAGAGGATCACACCTTTCGCATCCCGATACTGCAGCGCTACGGTTGGGAAATTCTTCCTCATCCTGCCCACAGTCCAGACCTGGCACCCTCTGACTTTCATTTGTTTGGACCCTTGAAGCGCCATTTAGGAGGCATGGCTTTCGAGACAGAAGATGACCTCATCAGTGAATTGAGGAATTGGTTTGATAATCTTGACGTTGATTTCTTTCGAGTGGGTATCAATTCGCTGCTGTCGCGCTGGCAAAAATGCATCGATCTCCAAGGGGATTACGTTGAGAAGTAGTGGAAGAGTGAACTTCAATCTGTGTGAGTTTCAAATTTATCTGATCAAAACTCTTTGAGTTATACCCCTTTTCCTGTTTCTTTTCCGACATCCCTCGTATTATATTTAGTGAAAAAAAACATGAGCATGTAGAAGTGAAAATTGAATATTTACAATAAATCTTGAAAACACTCAGCCTTTGTAATAAGTTTAAATGGGGGCACACAACTTTAGCAGGTCCAACTCAACTAGAAAGAATAGAGGAAATGTGATGATGGAAGGTTCTTTGGTAAATAATTGATAAATGCTTCAGTACAATGTAAATGAAAAAACAGTTTACCTACACATAACTTTACTGTTTTATTGATATTTACATGGATGGGTACAGGATGAAGAAAAGTTGAACAGTTTGCTCTAACTTCTAAGATCCTTTGATTTTAAAAAAAAGTTAAGTTCAAAAGAATCCCATTACATCACTAAATCATGTTAACCATACAAACACATAAATTGTTCTACCTTCTTTCAGCCGTCTCGATGTAGCAAGCAGCAGTGCAACAGTAAGTTCTGAAGTAGCTTTTGTTAGAATTCCTGGTGTGTACCCTACGACTACATTCCTTTTAGCACACTCTTTAGAGTCAATGTGGTCATGCCCAACTGACATTGTTGATACGACTTTAAGAGATGGTCCTTACAAAAAATCAAAAAGAAAATTGTGCAAACTTATGTGATAAGACAAAGGGTAAAGGATTAAGGTGTAGTAAACTTAAAACGCAAGCCATTTGTAGAGCAAATTTGTAAATTTTACACAAATTTCAACCAAATCATGTTTAATTCTTTTTTCCTCACCATTAACAAGGACAAAGACAAACTCCAAGGCCATAAACCAAATTTCTCATAAACGGGAAAAAAAAAAACATTTTTTTTTCTCTTTAGCTGTGTTAAATTCAAGTTCGCAACTTAACTCAAAAATGAATTGGACAAGATTCTTATTTTGAACTGTGGGCCATTTATTGAGAGAGAAACTTTGTATTTTTATAAAGCATTAATTATCATCAAGTGTATGCTCCTTTTTTGAGCATACACAGTAGATAACAGCTATCTACAGAATAGGATCTCTCATAATGTAAGGTGCTAGAGCTAGACATTTTATTCTATTCAATTCAAGCCTATCAACAGAAGTGAATTAAACTAATTTCCCTTAACTTTCAGATCTAAACAGAAACACCATGCAAGATTATAAAAATTTTGTCCCTGTTTTCCTCTAATCTCAGATTTATTGTCCCTTGAATGTTATTGTTAAGCAATGATAACCATTGTAAAATGAGAAACAGAAATCACCCTCACCAGCAAACTCTTGCATGAAATACATAACTCAGGAAAAACTGAGATAATAAAGAAAACTCCCTGCAAAAAGATATTCCGCCTAAAATCCTCTCGGCTCCTTTAAAGAACAGAGAAAAAAAATCAATGAAATGTTCATTTTGGTAGTTTCAATCCATTTTCATGGATTTCAAATTATGAGGTTTCATTGAACTGGTCTTGGGTTTCCAAATGGAAAATGAAGATAACTTACAAATAAGATGTTGCATTTTTAACTTTTTTTTTTCTTATCTGAAATCATTTTTCTTAAATAAAATGTTTATTTCTACAGGACATTTATTTATAAAGTAAAAGCATTGGTTTTTTAAATGTCTAATTTTGATGAATCAAGTTATGTTATACATACAGTGTATAAGTTGTAGCTTAAACAAAACAGGTAAAAGTATAGAACTCTAAATGCTCATATTAACAACAACAAATTTTTTTTTTTTTAAAAGAAACAAAAAAGATTGAAAAAAAAAAAACATATTCAATTAACCTTTTGCATACCTGCAGCATCAAGAAGTTCTGAATCAATCTTATCTGTCAGGAGGCAGAAGAGTCCATTGATGCCATTGACTCTCTGTAAATATTCATTACGTTGTGGAGGATCATCCTTATCCCATAAGACTGTGTCACACTGAGAGGCAATAAGTGCTCTTGCTTTCTCTGGAATCCTTCGGGAGATAAACACTTTAGGGGCGTTCGCCCCACTCATTTTTCGAGGCTGAAATGCACTCATCTTTGGTAATAGGAAGTTTTTTGTCAGGTTTAATTGTCTGGTCACAAAACCACCACTAATGCTCATCTTGGTAATTTTAAAGCAATTTTTTTTTTTGGTATTTTCTAAAGTTTCTTTTTCACAAGGTATTACTTTATTGGTATTTTGCAAATACTAACCCAATTTTTCTTGTGGTGGTACTTGGGTTATATAAACCAGATTCTAACCTGGAAAGAAAGACCTAAAAATCAAAATAAACACAAAATAGCGGCCTGAATCACATAGTAATCTTTAAAAAAAGATAATTGTATTATTTGATACAAAAGTTATATCACACCTGTCTCCTTCATAAACAAAATCAACTCCATCGACCTCACAACACTGTGCACCAATGGAAATAAAAAATATTCTCAAAATATGTAAAGTTCTAAAAACCCTCCACCTGAAATGCACACATATACTTAAGATATGAAGACTATATCATAATTCTAGTCTAGATACAGAATATAATTTATGTTTCATTGTTTAAGCTGCTTTTCTACAGTAAAAACAACTGAATCCTTTTTTTATTTCAATGACCTATGAATTACTTGTTGATAGAGTCAGTCCACAAACAAGGATCAATTTTAATTACACTTCAGGACTAATAGCAAATCTAGCTTTAATTATATGAATAATTCTAAAAATCAGATTATACATTCTGTGGTCTAACATATCTAAAGAGATATAAGTTCTTTGCAGTGACTCAAACTGAGAAGGATTGGCAAAGTAATCGCAACCATCCGGTGTGATTTCAGTGACTTCAGAGTAATGTAAGCACACACAAAAAGAAACGGTTACAGATACTAGACTGCTTTTTAAATTTATCTCTCAGTTTAGACCATTTAATCATATGAAAAAAAAACATTTTTTCCTTACGTGGCTTACATTTTAAAAGTTACTCCTGAACGACGGCAATCAACTAAAACTTAGTTAATGGCTCTTACAAAAAATTTCATTCTGAGTAAATATATTGCCATTATAATCCTAAAGTATTGAAAAGTCATTTTTGTAAGCTTAAAAGATGTCTTTATTTTGAAAAAAAAAAATTTTTGTCAGCAAATTTTCGGTAAATTCCTAACTTAACCACAAATGACTAGATCTAGATCTAGATCTAGAACTGCCTTCCCTGAAAATATGTCATTTAATGATAGTGGGCATGGTTAGAAATCTTTCCAACTATCTTTTTAGATCACAAGAGAACCATCCATGCTCACAAGATCAAAAAGTACCCTATATTTATCTTATTCTTTTCAAATTCATCAAAAAATCAACGCATGCTGAAACTAGATCTAAGTGGTAAGGCTACTCAGTTGTTATGAAGTCTAATTTTGTTGATAATTGTTCCGCTTGCTGAATTATAAAACTATGGAGGGGAACTGCAATGACTACTAACGAACCAGAACGTCTAGCTATTGAAATATTGCGGGCAAAATGCAAATGCGAGAGAAGATATATTGAGTGGCCTAACTGATCTTATCTTCTTACCAAACAAGGCTCTTATCAAACCTTCCAAAGGCTTTTTTGCGTCTATGCAAGGATCAATGTCTAAAGCTCAGCATCGAACGATTGATGAGCACAGGAAAAGAGCGTCGATGTTTATTGTGGTCTAACGTCGCTTGCAGATGTTCTAGACTCGTCTGTTGCTAACGAATTTCTCTAGATTTAGAGACATCACGGGTCTAATCTAAAGAGATCTAGATCTAAGCCTAGATTAGACTAGGCCGTAAGTTAGGGGGAAGGATCTTCGCTTTTTTTTTTTTTTTTTTTTCTTTTTCCCATGTGCCTCCTCAATACGAAGTCGAATTTATCAAATAAATCTCTGATATTCGTTATTACCTTCGGCATAACCGAAAGAAGTTTTGCACTTGATTAGCCGTAGTCAAGCCTAATTAAAAGGCAACAGACACCTCTTAGCTTAACTACAGCAGCTAGATGTAGATCTAGTAGACGAATCTAGCAGACAGTTATAGCCCCAAACATTTGTTTTCCTGACCTTTCATCTTTGACCTTAGGTTAGGCCTTTACCTCGGGGTCAACTATTACACCCCACCGAAGTGTGTTGGTCTCTCACTGGCTGGCAAAACAATGCCCGACTGAGCGTTATTTATAGTAAAGAAAGAGCTGAACGCATGAAATTTGAGTTGTTTTTTTTTTCAAACACAGGCTCAGAAAAAGCCATTGTTAACCTACAAATCTATATTTTGAAAGTCTGAATGGTTTATTTCATTTTTTTTGTTAATTAAATCTTTGAAATCTATCTTTTAATGAGATTGAAAACTTATCTAGGCTATATCTAGATATAGATAGAGGAGTCTAGACTAGACGAGAACATTATTAGGCCTATTGTATTATATCTAAATTATACAGATCAATTTTCCCACAAATTCTAATAGAATTTCGATGAATCCCGCTTTACGTTTAGGTTTTTGTGTGTTTCCATTGTGTTTTTCGTAAAATCTTATATTTTGATTTAAAATCAAATGTAGGCTTATGTCCGAGGAGAATTTTTTTCACAGTAGAATCTATAATTCATCTAAAACTGTCCTCATTTTCTTATCACAAATCATATTATCAATACGGAGAAACATATAATACATTATTATCCTTACAGATAATTTATCAAAGTAAACAGAAACCCTTTTCAACAGTTGCTTACTTTATTTATGCTCTTTGGATTTGTCTTCGATTCGATAGGCTATAACTAAGTTAGATTACGATTAGATCCAATTACTTTAATAAATTTATAAGAAACATATAATAACTAAGACCACTAAGAGCTGAAGACGGGGGAAAAGAAAGACTTAGGCCTACGAAACAACAGTAGTAAGAGGTCCTCTTCCATGATAATTTATATGATATGCGCCTGTGTATAGGCCTACTTCAACAATACCACAAAAAAAACCCAGAAAACAAAATAAATAAACAAATAAATGAGTAAATAAATAAAAATCACTGCGACCCTTGACTTTAAAAAAAAAGATTGCCTAATCCTAATTTAAAGTCACGATATCATTTTTCACTGCTACAACACGTCTTTTCGAATTCGCTTGATCTTACTAACGCATGTGCGTAAACGAGGATGCAGAATACTGACATCCTATAAAAATGTCGATTAATTAAAATGTAACGCCTCTTTTTATAAGTATATTAAATGCATAGCTACAAAGTTTTTTTTTTAAAACTGCAAGAATGCCACAGTTTTCGTTTGAATGTCTTTTCATTCTCGTGTCGTTCGCCT
>BLXT01000945.1:1586186-1600406 GCA_019648995.1 Plakobranchus ocellatus
CCCCCCCGCAATATCCGTATGAATATACAAGCTAGTGAGAAAATTTCCAGTTATTCATTCATTATTCAATTATCTATGATTAAATGCTTTGAATATTCATATGTTCATGAACAAAAAATATGAATCACGACCCCACAGTCAGAACGTTACTCAAGACCTTTGATCCATGTGAAGCCATGCATGCCAGAAGGTTAAAAAAAATATACATAATAATATTCAATGTAATTATTAAATTTCATTCTGCACTATCCATTTACCTCCGGGCTTTAATTAACAAAACATCATCAAAGATTGCAAAGAAAATAAACAAAAACTACCAAAAAACACATTTCCTTTTTTCCCATGTGTTCAAAGAAAGTTGATGAGGGAAATCTGGGGTAGAAAATGGGGCGGCAGGGGTATTTGCGATGTACGGAAGGGAACAGATGATGTCGAAACCACAGAATTTATTTTGCATAGACTCATAAGAATTTAATTATTAATTCAATACAATTTTGATTATAAATGATGGAATTCAGAAAATTAATAGCGCAAATGTAAAATAAAGCTTTTGGTGAGCCTAAAATAAAATATGGCCTTGAAATAGCAAACTTGGCACTTTTGTGGCTATCTTTTTCTAAATTTAGAGTTGTCACATGATTTGCCGTTGAATGTAAACAAAATCATTTTCTTATCGGTCTGTTTCTTATCAGTATTATTTTCAAGAGAAAATTCTGTTGGTGGACTCGATTTTCTGTGGGTTAAACACATTACTTCTGTGACGGATATAAGCCCCAATCAGGACCTACATTCAATTAGGTCTAAATCTTAACGAGTTGTAAGTTGTTGCGCTATCTAGATCTAAACCTCGATACTTCTGCGGGTGTAAGGGCTAGGGCAACCTAATCGTGTTTGTTGCATGTTAGCCCTTGAATTACCAGAAAGTTCATGAAACATGTGAAGGACATTACTCTTTTTTCCTTCGTGAATGTTTAGGGGAAAAAATCACTACCTTCTCATAGATCAACGAAGTTAAGAATGCATTAAAAATGTAATTCTTTTATGTCCAGAAAACTCCACTTGATGTTGGTGAAAAACAAACTGTGGTTTTCCCCTTAAATATGTAGAGGTTGCATTTACTGGTACTAAAGAAATTCCTAGACTTACAGCAATGCAAAGGATTAAATAACTTAGAAACAAAAATGGATACCAGTTGTTGTTAGCTACAATCCAGCTTTACCAAATATTTGCTTTATTCTCAAAACATCCATCAATTGTTTTACTCATTTGATGGATGCAAAAAGCCACCCCTGCTATAAAATTTACAGCTTTCCACAAACTTGGGAATCCTAGAGACATACTTATTCATAAAACATTAACTACGTCAGTTTCAGCCTTTGAATTCTGCTAGATGTAAGACCTCAACAACCTCATTTTTCAAATCTCAATACAGCATCATTTATTTCATCACTTGTCAAAAATTGTTCCAAACAATATGTAAGAGAAACTTGCCAAGCACTCAGGGCCATATGATATTTAATCACCACCAGTTAACGATTAACAATGACAGAGACACCCTAATAGCCAAGTATTTCAACACATCAACCACCTTAGAATTACCAAACCCTGACACAATAAGCTCTGAGTGTGTGTGTGTGTGTTTGTTGATATACAGAGAAAGAGAGAGATGGTAAAAAGAGAGGTCCATTGTTTTGTATGGCACTAACAGTTTTAGAGACCAAATCTCTCAATCTTAAATGATTACCCTTATTCAACTTTATCTTTTCTTGACTTGTAATCATATTTTGAACATATTCTGTATTTTTTTTAATTGTTTTTTTTTTTTAATGTTATACTGTAATACTTATTGATGATTAATATATACTAATATATCTATAAATAAATGAAAAATATATATATTATATATATGTATGTATGTATATGCATTCTGTATGAAAATGGAGTTTTTGTTTTCCTCTCCATTTCATGAAAATGCTTTTAGTTAACGGATTTTTTGTTTGAATACATGTCATGTTTTTTTCAAACACTATATCTCATGTCACTATATTTTCAACTTAGCTTGAATTCTTGACTTTCAAAATTTCTTTGATTAGTTAATTCATTAATCTATGCTGATCTCTATATAAATCATATTTTGGTTTTCCCCTTTTTCCAATCCTCCCTTCACTCAGCTTCTTTTGTTTCTTTTTTTACTGAACCTTTATTAATTTTCTTGGTTTTTTTTTTCTTTTTTTAATTTCAGACTACCTTTTCAAATTCAGATACTATGGCACCATCTTCAGCAAAAGGCTATGGCCACCTATATCAATACACCAACTGTCGAATTCTAAGGGATGGGAAAATATTTATTGAGGATCTGTGGGTTAGAGATGGAAAAATCATGAATCCAGAAGTTTTGTTCTTTGTGGAAAAGGTCAATGCAGATCAGCGAATTGATTGCAGCAACATGATCATTGCCCCAGGATTCATAGATCTTCAGATCAATGGGAAGTAGGATTCCTTATTTTTATGTTTAGAATTTTTATGAAGCTCTAATCTCTATTCAATTTTTCAGACATGTCATGAGTTACCTTGCTTATTAAATTATGAATGAAGTTGAACAGTGTATTTCCTGTGGCAACTGGCCTGAAAGTTTTACTTTGTTCTTTCCATTTATGGTGTTGAGCTCTTTTAAAAAGCCAATGATGTATAGATAGAAGTCCAACATAAATGACTCGAGAATGTTCATTATGATCCATTTATTTGAATGGCTGGAAAACTAGGATTAGTATTTAGGCAAGAAAATCTATAACAAATAACAATCTATAAATAAATTTAAATTCTGAAAGATTTGAGTCATCAGACATTGTTTCAATGAGATCCATTTTATCAATTACCTCTCTTTTATGGCACTTCTCTAATTTGATTGTTTAATTTCTCCTGGCATTGTTCATAAGGATAAAGAAAGTTGAAGGACTTTTAATATTTTTTTTGTCTAAGGTGATCATTATTATTGTTTTCATCATCATTGCTCAATATCAGCACAATCATGAATATATTTTTAAGAACAGTATCAGTGTAAAGCATTGGTAATGTGTGGATGTTTGTATTTAGACCTGATTCCAACCTGTTTCTGTTTACTCTTATTCCAACAGGAGGTTGTGGTTATGATTTTTCAACTGAGTCTCAAGTGGAGGAAGGATTGAAGAAAGTATCACATGGTGTTTTAGCACACGGAGTCACATCATTCTGTCCAACTGTGATAACATCGCCTTCATCTGTCTACAAGCAAGTAAGCAGGGATGCAGAGTAATAATTTTAAAATTAATTATTTCTAGTTTGAACTCTAGACATCATAGAAATAAGATGTCGTGTATATGAAACAACAGAAAATATTTTTCAGGAATATTTTTAATTACAAAAAATTTAAATGCTAATGTTAATGATCTTTGCAAGTGTCCTTTTTTTTAAGTGTAATATATATTCCAAGGAATGTGTTGTTTTTTTTTCTAAACTTTTAATTTGCACAAAAAGTGATTATGAAATTATTAGATTGTGAGTGATATGATGTGTTTGATTTTCCTAAATTATTCTAAAGGAGTTCACAAATTATGTTAGAGGTAGAGGTAGAGGAAATCAAACTAAGATCATGTGGAGTTTTTAGTATTACAGTCAGTATGATGAAAAATGTATTTTTTTTTACCTTTCACCTTGTATAGTAGCCAACACACCCTAGTAATCAGAAAAAGGTAATACACATTTTTTGTATAATTCAATAGAATTCATTAAAGAACTTTCATAAATTGATCTTCTTTTAATAGATCTTATACTATGGAACAATTTTAGCTTTTTTTGCTTCAGTATTAAGAAGAATGCAATAGCTAACAAGTGAATGAATCTAGCTCAATGGTGCTTTGAATTCCCCAAACTGTATGCTCATTTTTGCTGTATCTGCTACTTCTTTAAATTATTTTCAGCCCAAACTTTATTTTGTCAGGCTACCTCTTTTTTTTTTAATGAATAGCCCAAAACTACAGTTGTGCATCGTGCCTACATTAATTTCTGTCTTTACTCACTCAACTGTCTCAGTTTTGTTTCTTCTTCATGTAAAAATGCGTTTAATTTTTTGACATTTCCACTTGTTGTATCTTTTAAACTAGATTTTACCAAAAATCAAGAAAAAGAACGGCAGTAAGGAAGGAGCAGGTGTTTTAGGTAATTTGTGTTTGAGTATCATAATGAAAGCAGAATATTTTTCACATGGCAAACTCTGAAAATTTGTTTCATTTACTTTTTGAATACATTTCTGTAAAAAAAAAATATTTTTTAAAAAAAGTAAAAATCTGAGAAATGGAAAAAAGTAGTATATTTTTGTATGTAAAATCTGGAGATCTTCCAGTTTACTTAAAGAAATTTAGAATAAAGATTAAAAAAAATCATTAAAACTTTTCTCATGTCATTTTTCATTTAGGTATTGACACATTACCTGTCTTTTCTTTCCATTTCCTGTGATAAAGGAGTGCATATTGAGGGTCCTTTTATAGACAGAGAAAAACGTGGCGCACACCCAGAGAAATATATAAAGGATTATGACAATGGTTTTTCTGATGTTCTTGAGGTTTATGGGGATCTTTCAAATGTTGCAATGATTACTTTGGCTCCTGAGAAGAAAAAGACCGTTGAGGTGATACAAGAATTTTGCAAAAGAGGAATAGCTGTCTCTGTTGGTACGGGCTACCTGTGATGTAGTTTTTGTTGGTTTTTTTTTTAGTTTTACTGTAAAATCACGAATGTGAAACTTTAAAAAGTATTTATTATTATATACAATTTTATGGCATTTTAAGATTTTCTTCAAATCAATATTAACCTATGACTTTGTTGTGTTTAGAATTTAGATGTATATTTTAGGTTAAGGTGACATTGACAGAAGCTGGATTTGATACATTAAGCAAAAGCTAAACAGTGTAGCTTGATTTAAGTTGTTGACATATAAAGCATCTATAAGAACAAATCGGTTTGAGCAGTTTACTCAAGTTTTATTTGCTTTCAGTTTGATGACTTCCATACAAAATTCGTGTAGTGTTTTTTTTTTTCTGTACTTATATTGGTTTGTTTGTTTTTCATTTTCTTGTTGTTTTTTCCCCTCAAACATACTTTTTAAGATTTAAACTTCTTTGTAAAATCTCTAAATGTTTTTGTTTATATATCTTATCTGTAGGCCATTCCAATGCAAATCTATCTCAAGGCGAGGAGGCAGTTAGGGCAGGTGCTAAATTTATCACTCATCTCTTCAATGCCATGTTGCCAGTAAGTTTTGATTGACTCTTTAAAATCATATTCGCTTTTTTTTCTTCTCTAAATCTGTAGCATTTTGGGTACCGTAGATAATATAAACAGGAAATGCAGCGAGAGAGAAACATAAAAGTTATGATTTTTTGTGAGACATCAATAACCTAAAAGTTCTTAATGTCTTTAGCACAAAGCTATTTAAATATTCTTTCAATTTTTAAAGGATACCTCCAGACTCTTTGTTAAATACTTTAGACCGTGAAGATCATAAGTGTAGGCAGAATCAAATTAAAGCTGGGAAATTAAAATTTTTTACCAGCAATTAAAACCAGAGGTACTTGCCTGACCATCAGAGATTCAAGATGAGATTCAAGGATTTGCAGTTGCATGAGACAGCACAGTATAAAAAAATATATATTTTTAAAATACTAACTTTAAAAAATTTAGCAAGGAGAGTAAGCTAATGCGACAAAGACCAAAGTTAGAAAAAAACAAATGGAACAAAGGGTAAAGGGGTCATTGTCAAAGGGGGCTATAATGGTCTTTTTTAAGAAATGAAACAGAGAGGAGTGGAAATTGTAGTTGGACGAGGTGATAGTCATAGCAGCAGTAGTAGTAGTAGTAGTAGTAGCAGCAGCAGCAGTTCTAGAAGTTGTGGTGATGGTAGTGACGCGGCAGACATAGCAGAGAGACAGAGAGAGAGAGAAAGGCAGGCTGAAAAAAAAGTGAAGGGAGTAGCAATGAGCAAGCGACAGAGGAAATGGCTAAAACAAAGATAAAAAGAATGGGGAAAAGTGTTATTGTTATGCTTGCAGAAAGAAAAGGTAAGAGCATGTGTGAGTCTTGTAACTTTGTACCAACATAATAGTTTCAAGTGTAACTAAAGAAAAATATCTGCAGAGCCAGCATTAGGAGGTCTAAGACAGGCAAAGGCAGAAGGTTTAATTAAACAAAAAAGTGCAGGAGGTGGGGAATCAAAATCTGGGATTTAGCTTGTGAAAACAGGATTCCAGAATTAGACACAACAATCAGTAGAATCCCAGATTTTCTGGAATGGCAGGCATCTCTGAAAAACAATTAAAAATATAAATGTTCAACGTTTTTGCTTTTAATTGGCTCAGGAGATTTGCCAGAAATATGTGGCTTGCTTTGTATGCATGTTTTTTCCCTTGGAGAAATTTCTCATGGATATGACTTTTTGATTTTCTCAAGGATTGGGGATTTTTAGACTGTAACTTTTTTAAATTTTCAAGAGAAGAAAGAAAACTTAATCTTTCCTTTACATTTTGTTGCAAAGTGATGACTGTTATCAATTTTTTTTTCTGTAAGAACTTTATGCTTCAAAAGAAATTTACAAGTCAATAATATTTTCATAATATCAAGAAAGCTAAAGTTAAAAGCTTTACTTTTTCCTATATTCATAGGTTTTTAAAAAAAAAAAAAAAAAAAAGCAAACAAGATTAAGTGGGTTTTGTCCCCTGAACAAGATTGGGCTGGCAACCAAAATTAGGTCTTGATTTTTTCCTTTGGTATGTAACATTTTAAGGTGGTTTGCCATCATTTTCTTCGTTGCCTTTACTTTGCAGAGTCTTAAGAGACTTAGGTGCCACAGTTGCTTTGAATGAGGGGAGTCTTCTCATATGTTAGCCAAGTGCTTCATCACCATATCTTAGATATATCATGTGGACTATTGAAATCAATTATTTTTAATGAAATAGCCTTTCCCAGTAAAATATTTTGCAACATTGTTCAGTTCCATCACAGAGACCCTCATCTTGTGGGACTATTAACAAGTGATAAGTTCCCTCAAAACCGAAAGGTCTACTATGGTCTAATTAGTGATGGCATCCACACTCATCCAGCTGCTCTGCGGATTGCACATAGGGTTCATCCAGAAGGTATTTTTGTGTTTACATTGACCTCTATATCAATTAAACTCAATGCAAAATGTTGGGGTATTTGTGGCTGCTAAAGTTAAAACATAAATATAGGACATCATTTCAATAAGATCTAGGAGGGGTACAGGGGAGGTAGTATGGATCACTACTATATTGTTTCTATTGAATGAATACATTTATTTTTTCTCTTATTGTCTGTAAGAGTTAGATAAATATGTGTGATTTTGAATGTTTGCAAATAGGTTTCAAGTACTGGTATGTTGCAAGTCTTGTTGCCCATGCATGCATTGTGATTAAGTAAAGAAATCAAGAAATATTGAAAAACAAGGGAAAGTGATACTGCTTGTACAGTGAACAGCACTTAAAATTAGATCTGATGTTACTTATAGGTATAGTTAGGATGTTAACATGGCTGTCAGGCATATTCTTTTGTCGATTAAAATCATTCTTCTTTTAAAAGGAAAAAAAAACCTGCATTAACTATTCACTTTTAACAATATGTAGAAGAGAACTGCTCATGATCAAATCCAAGATGGAAAAATACAATTATCATTTTGCTAAAAGCATACAGGGTTTAGAGGAAATATCTTTCCTATCATATGCGTTTTGAAAGCATCTAATGATTACAACCTTTCTCTATCTGGTATGAGTGGGAATATCATGATATGATAATTGATACAATATGTGAGGCACCCTGGCCAAAGTATAAACATTTCGAATTTTGACATTTGGACATGTCAGTATCATAAGAAAGTAGATTTCCTGCCCTTTAAGATGGTGAAAAAAATCATGACTCTAACACAATTTCATATGAACCTATGATCATTTATAGGCTTGCAGATAGCCACTGAAGTTTTGAGAAAAACAAAGTTAAAGTTCACAAACTTCAGCAATAGTTTTAAAACTAGTTGTTTTAAAAAATTAAGACTGTTATGATTTTCAAGCAAAGAAGAAATATGAGTTTGAAACTCGATTTTTACATTTACATTTTACATTTACAGACCTGTAGCTCAAAACAACTCATTGTGATGTGTCTGTACCTAACCCTGGGTGGCTCACATATATCTTATGACTAGGCCAATTGAGTTCTTCTTCTTCAGGTACCTTGTCTGGAACAGTCATTGGCGATCATGTTCCTCCATTCAAACTTATTTTCAATTAACTTAATAAAATTGTTGTTGTTACCCTTGCCTGATGCCCATGACTTAAGACTTTTAATAAAAGTTATTCTCTGCATTTGCTTTCAATCTTTTCAGTAATTTACTAAGTGTTCAAAACTCTTGTGTCGTCAAATATGGCCTAAAAACTGTAGTTGCCTCTGTCTCATGGTTTTAATTAGTGATCGCACAAGATTAGCCTCTTTCACTACCAATTCTTTCTGTCCATGAAATCCTCATCATTGATCTGATAAACCACATCTTTACTGCTTCTAGTTTTTCTGTTTCCTGGTTTATTGTCCAACACTCACTGCCATACAGAAGTACTGACCATACGTATGTTTTCATTACTCGTATTTTGGTTGTCATACTTATGCTTCTGTTTGCCAGTGTTGATTTTATTTTTTGGAACATATCTTTGGTCATAGTTATTCTTTTACTTATTTCACTTGTGCATCTGCCATCTGATGTTATCAGGTAATTTAAATAGAATTTTGTAACTTGTTTGATTTGTTCATCTTTGATAATGAGATTGCACTAAGAGCTAGAGGATTTTTTTGAGATACCATACATTCTGTTTTCTTTACATTTAAAGACAGGCCCAATCTTTTGCTCTCTAAAACTACAGTATATAGAAGTTTTTGGAGTTGTTTGCCAGATTCTACTGTTAAAACCGTATCTTCTGCATACCTAAGATTATTAAGATTCTCACCATTTATTTCTAAACCTGAAATATCATCAAGATTCCTTAAGATGGTTTCACATATACGTTAAAAAGATCAAAAGACATTACACATCCTTGCCTCACACCTCTTTTGATGGATGTGAAATCACTATGTTGTCCTTCAATTCTTGCAGATGCAGTTTTATCCCAGTATAAATTTCCAATTACTCTCAGATCTTTCCCATCAATGTCTATTTTTCCTAGCGTACTAAAAAGCTCTACATGTTTTACTTTGTCAAAGGCCGTAGAATAGTCAATGAAACAGAGGTGGAGATCTTTTTGCATTTCTATATTTCTATACACTTGTCCATAAGAATTGACAAAGTGAATATTGCATTTCTTGTCCCTTTATCAGGCATAAAGCCAAACTGTTTTGGAAATATTTCTGGTCTGAGACTCTTGCGCAATCCCTGCATCAAAACATGTAATAGGATTTTTTGTAAAATGAATCATTAAACTGTTTGTTCTATGAAGTTCACATTCATTCAACATTCTGTTGCTCTTGATGTTTTAGGCAGTACTACAAAAACAGGATATACAAAGATCTTCTGGAATTCGGAATTATACCACTGTCCTCTAATGCATTAAGAAGTTTTGTTGTCAGATCTATTTCTATAATATCTAAGGCTTTAATTATTTCTACTGGTATGTTATCTTGTCCTGTGGCTATCCCATTTTTCATTTATATTATTGCTGCTTCTACCTCTTCTTTAAGGATAGTTGGACCTTCTATGTTTTTATTTTGTGTTTTTTGCACCCATCTTTAAAAAGATCTTTAACGTATTCTGACCATCTGTTTAGTATTTCCTTCTTTTCCATTAACATTCTTTCTTCTATTGATTTGATGCTGCCAGGGCTACACCATTTGATATTCTTACCACTGATGTCCTTAATTTTAGCATGCATGAATTTGCTGTCTGTATTTAGCTTTTGCTCTCCCAATGAGTTACAGGTTGCAAATGATTTTTTGAAGCAGAAAGTAAAAAAAGTATAATTCCCTCTGCAGAGTTTTGTTGTGGTTGAAAATCTTAAAAATATGTTTTGCCACTTCAACTGCTAACAGTTTTTCGTTTTGCCACTTTAAGTGCTAACAGTTTTTCCTCAGTACAGTCCTAGACAATTATCTTATTGTCAATGTCAACCTCAAAATCTAGCTACCCATGAATCTTTACATATAAAGTTAGGCATAGAAAGTTGTATGCCTGTAAGTATAGAATAGATCTTGAAATTTACAATCTTATCTTTCTTGACATAGCCATAACTAGATTAATTTCATAAGACAGCAAGACGGATTTTTTTTTTTCAAATTTCTTTGTTTATCTGCTTGAACAGGGATTGTTTTGGTAACTGATGCCATTCAAGCCACTTTTTTACCAGATGGAACATACCCATTTGGCGAGCAAACCGTTGTGGTCAAAGGCAAATATTCATACCTTAAGGATACTAACACTCTGGCTGGAAGGCAAGGATTTTACATTCAGATTCTAATTTAGATACAAGCTTTACATAATTGACAATACAATCTTTATGAATAGCTGTTTTGGTGTCACAACTTTTTATTTGTTTGGATTGTGGAATAAAATTATGGATCATAACGGTAAAGGTTTTTGATGAATTTTCAGGCTCATATAACAGTATAATACTTATTATTCCATTATATCTTTTTTTTTGTTTCAGAGCTACAAAATTTATAAAACACTTCTTGTTACTCTCAGTTTCATAGTCATCAATCTTGATCTGTTCTATGTAGTTTAATATTTAATTCAAATTTGAGTTTGTTTAGAAGAGACTTTAATATCAGTATCAATTTCAGAATGATGAAAATTTTGAATTTGATAAATGAAGGGAAACTTGGAGCTTTTATTGTGAATGTAACAGTGTGCATCCGGTTTTAAAATTGTGCATGGTTTCTAAGCTAAGATTTCAATCAGTTGAATTGAAGAGAAATTCATTTCTTATTTCAAAGTAAGATTCTATCATTTTCTTGTAAGTCTTTTCAGTTGGCTGCTGCAATCCATTTTTCTTTTCTTTATGTTTTTGAAATCACAAGTATTTCCACGGTAATTACAACTCTAATTAATATCTCCTCTAGTAGCATCTGATGTAAACCATGTAAATTCATTGTTAATAAATGTAAGGTCACTAAAGCTGTATAGGCAATGAGTGAAAGAAAAAGAAAAACAGCACCAAGTAATGCAATATTACATCATCCTTTGACTTTCTACAAAATTATTATTTTGAAAGAAAAAACATTACTTCATAAAAATGTTTTTCCCTCTTTGGAAACAAGACAAATCGACATTAACCATTTTAGCTTGAAGTACAAACAGTTCTACTGTGAAAAAGAGGAATTAAAATGTCCAGATTTAGATTTGTCATATATAGATTTAATTTTAATGAAGAGTATTTGCAATCTATGTCTAAAATATGGTTTGATTCATCAAAACCCCAATATTCATATGAAGAGGATGAATTACTCCCTGACGGCCCAAGCAGCTTAAAATCAAAATAAGAAAGCTGAATAAAAATTTCTTTCATGATGATCTTGTGTAATAGTTTTGAGATCATTGCTTTGTAGTTATTCCTTTATGCTGAGATATGAAGAAAACAAAATAGGCATTTAACAACAGCTTTCTAATCTAGATCACAAATGCCTGCAGTTGTGTAGTTTTGGTTTTGAAAAATGCAACAGAATTCTGATTCTGATTCTTTTTTTGTTTCCTTTCTGAACAGCACTGCTTCCTTAGATGAGTGTGTACGGCTCTTTGCAAAAGAAACAGGTATCGCAATCAGAACTCTTATTTCATTTCACAGATATTATTATTGTTGTATCTTTGTATCAGCGCATCACAATGATTGGTGTTCTCAAATAAAACTAGAATCAGGTTTATCTGCTCATCATTGATTAATTTGCCTTAAGAAGAGACCTCATATGTAAGATTTTGCATGTTATATTTCATGTAAAAAAGAATATATATGAAGTTCATTTTTTCTCTTTTTTTTTCACCGCCTTTTTTGGGAAAAAAAGTTCCAGTCTCTCTCTCTCTCTCTCTCTCTCTCTCTCTCTCTCTCTCTCTCTCTCTCTGTATATATATATATATATATATATATATATATATATATATATATAATTTTTTTTTTTTTTTTTATATACCCTTTTTTTCCACCATTGCAAAGCTTTTGAACAATGGAGTTTGGCTGCAGCAATGACTTAAAATGTTCAGAATTAAATTTGTGAGTGATTCTGAATAAAAAAAAGTTTACTCTTATTTGTTAGACTTCATTTTCTTTCTAGAAAAGAATGGTTCCATACACAAATTCTGCCAAAAATTAAATGAAAAAAGTAATGAAAATTTATCAAAATTTTAATTTATATATCTTAGTTAATCTTCCAGATAATTGATAACTCCTAGGTGATTTTCATCTGTACTCATAAAAAAAATGATCAGACTTGTATTTTTCAAAGAAAAGGTAAACTATGTAAAAATTTATCGTAATAGAAAGTGGGCAAGATCACCACTCAGAAAACACTATAAACAAAATAAAATCAAGGAGCCAAAGGATGCAATGGCAACTGAATTGATATATAAAGTAAAAAGAAAGGAGACAGTTGCCAACTAAATGTTATATTTAAAAATAAACAGAATTCACAAAATTAATAAATATTAAAATAAAACATCCAAATGTATCGCCTTTACAGCTTCATCAATGTAAAAGAAGATGAAATATTTATATACTTTATATATAGGCCTATATATATATATATATATATATATATATATATATATATATATATATATATATATATGTATATATATACTTTTTTTTCCCCTTTGCAAAGTTCATGAAAAATGGAGTTTGGCTGAGTAGTGGATCAATTCCCATTTTCATGTATGGGTTTCAGTCTCATTATGTTTGAATAAAAGTTAATTATTTTGCCTTTATCTTATTTTACACAATCAAATAAAAAGATAGAACATTAGGATAAGCCTTTGTGAAAAAATGGAAATTTTTTTTTTTAATTTTTGTGGCAACAAAAATTTATAAGAATTTTACATAGATTTGCTTTTGTTCTTTTAACCGATTCAACACTAGATGTTTCATTAGAGTTTTTCTCTTATTCCTTATTTTAGTTTCTTGCCCACTAATAAATGAGTATACATCTTTGGATAGTTGTAGGTCTATTATATATTTAAACATAAGTGCCAGGGCAAACAAAAATAATAACTTTTCTTTTTTTAAGTCTAAATTTTTACTCAAAAATCATCTTCAGTGCCACTGTCCAGTAGACCTTGCCATCTTAAATTCCATCGCACCATGTTCATTGAGAGAGATAAAAAAAAAAAAGATACAATGATAACCAGAACAAATCATTCCAAAGTGCTCATATCTTTTTTCCCTCATTTACTACAGGATGTGGCCATGCACTGGCTTTAGAAGCGGCCTCTCTCCATCCAGCTCAGATGTTAGACATAGTTGATAAGAAAGGTACCCTTGATTTTGGATCAGATGCTGATTTCATAATGCTGGACGATGACCTGCAAGTCAGAGCTACCTTCATCGCAGGAGAGTGTGTTTATAGGGCACAGTAGCTGATGATGAATTCATTGAGTTGTGAAAAGGGAACAATGCTGATATGTCATGATACGCACAATTTCAAATGCCTTCAGTAAAAATGAATAATGGTCCCTCCCTTCCCCTCTTTATTTTGTATTGTGCAAGACCTTTGATATAGTTGGGTTGTTTTTTATGCTAGAGTCTACACATAAACAGAATAATTATTTGATTCATGATTTTTATGTGAATAAAATGTCTTGGTGCTCTAGATTTTTTTCATTATGTAAATCACATTTATTTTTTTTCTATTCCTTCTGTCAACCCTTCATTTTTAATAGATTTACTCATATTATATGTTATCTTTCTACACATTCCTGTATTATTCTACTATACATAACAAATGGCATTATTTTTGTATCCTGTAATGTAATGAATCAGAGTTTTAATGCTATTGAAACTCATCATTCTTTTTCTCTTTTAACAAAGATCGTGAGTAATATCTATAAAATATTATTACAGCTAGTTAAAAATACTGATGTATTTAGACTTTCTTAATGTTTTCATGTATTGAAGCAAGTCATCAAGGAGGAAAAAGATAGCAGTAATGTTTCTTTTT
>BLXT01000945.1:1603861-1623006 GCA_019648995.1 Plakobranchus ocellatus
CCAAAAAAAAACAACCTATGCTGTCACCCTCAAAAGGGGGCATTTCCCAACAGGAAAAAGTGTCATAAATGATGGAGGAGTTTTCACCTTTCTAAATTCTCAATCCACATGCTCTCATTAGCAAGAATTTTGCTGTGCTTGATATAGTTTAAATAAATCCATAGTTGGAAATCTCCTAGAAGCCTATGGCCAAATTCTCTAAAAAAATGTCTTATTTTGTTATAACATTACACATTCATTTTTTTCTCTTAACAAAAAAAAAAACGCTTTTATTTTTTTTCCTCCAAAGCAAATTTATTTTATCACAAAGAATTCATATGTAAAGAAAAAAAAAAAAAGATAAATTGTAAAAGAGATTCATCAAGGAACAGAAAATAGCTTTGGTTCATTCAACTCTACAACCATTGTATAAAATATAGTTATTGAAGATGATTAACATACAATACAAAAAAATAGGAGGTTTACCTTCTGATATGTTTTTGTTTGTGTGTATAATAGCAATGTAATTGTTACTTCATGACACTATAAATCAGACTTGAAAAAAAAAAAAGAATAGAAAACATGAATCTACGTCTTAATGTCAACTACAAAACGGCAAAGTTAGCCTAAACCTTACAATGGAATCAACTCAAAACTTTTTGATGTTATTGGTCTGCTTAAATTAAAAACTACATGCATGAATGCTTGCTTTGAATTGGAGTTGCCCATAGTTGTACATTAGGAAATAAATCATTGTACTCACAAAGTTTTAAAAAGATAAATTTATTATTTTATTAATTATGTACAGTACCAATGCTTTATAAAGTTATTTATAAATTATAAGTAAACCAATTTTTCCTCCTGAAAAAAAAAATGGCATACTGTGACTAACAAAAGTATCAGCTCCGTACATTGTTTCAAAAGCCTTATTTTTATCTTTGAGTGACAATGAAAGTTGCCTGATAGGAAAAACAGATATAAGAGAAAACAAATCTTTACAAGCTAAAAAAAAGATAAATGAGTTTTCCTCATGCTCACTCTGCTTGAGATCTCATTCTCATATTTAGTTGATATAAACAAATTATAAAATAAGTTTGATCTATTCTTTTCTGATGCACAAAGAGTATGATAGGATCCTAGACCCCAAGTTAAATGAGGTGTGAAGATGGCTCATTTACACACATGTACAATGATTGCCTTTAAGAAGAAAAATTTAGTTCATTATGTTCATTTTATCTTTTGGAAGAGCATCAAGTTGTCTTTAAAAATCAAAAGGAGTTATATGATACAAATTTACAGATAAGTTGGATACTTCAAACAGGTTGCTCATTTTTATGAATTGAGTATTTAAGATAATAACAAAACACTTAACTTCATACCGTAAGATATTGGTATATGAACTTTTTTTGCCAGGCTTTATGAGAGAAGAAATAATGCTCTTTACATATTACTCCTCTTAAATACGCCAAATGTATGAATATATGTACAGAACAATTTATATGGCTCTTGGAAAACCTTTCAGAAGTGTAAGATGGTCAAGTTGAAAAAAGCAGCATTGAATTTTGTAATCAATACCTCATAAAAATTTTGTTTGAAGCCATAATACTCAATTTGTATACATTTTAACAATAAAATAAATTTAAAAAAAACTAAAAAAAAACATCCTCTGAAATATATTTCTTTTAAATTTCAAAAGCCAAAAGAAGGGTAACTTTTCTCAAAAGTATTTTTTGCAAATTTATTGCTTTAAAAATTCATATACCATCATAAAATTTACCTATTGATCTCAAAGACTTTTTGAAAATATTCAGCACAATCCGAAGGGTTTTCCAAGGGCCAAATTTTAAATATCTACAATAATATGTAATTGGTTGTATATGACTAAAAACAGTTCAAAATTGCAGGTGCATATGGAGGGTTGGCCACTACATAAATAGCCTGATAAAATATATACCCCCTTATTGTAAATGCATGGAATTGAGATCTGCATCAGGGCATGACTTTAAAGAGACCATTATGCTTGGACAGGAAAAAAAATCATATTGGACCTTACAGTGAACCAACCCTGGCAATGATTTTGTTAATCGCACCCGAGTCATCAAATTTCATAATAAAACTAGGTTTACAGGCTCTGACATATAATACTTCATATTTTTGTTTTCAACTTTCAAGAGTTTCACTAACCCAAATCCAGACATCTAAAATTCAACATCTTTGTATAAAATGCAAAAGCTTTGTTTCTTTAAACTTTAATATGTTACAACAACAATCTTGGCATGATCATAATCTTACATAGTAAGATGGATGGCTGAACATTCAGCCTTGTAACCATGTGATAAAATCAACAATTTAAACATAATTTTGCACGTATTCAGACAAGGTTGATATCATGAAATCTTCTGGCTAATGACAATTGCTTTCAGATCTTGTACAAAGAATATGAGATCAATTAAAATGAAATGATAACAGCAAGAAAAAAAGCACATTTATCTATTGCAGCTGCTGTATATGTTGATTCTGTTGTCTGCCATGTCAACATTTAATTAAGAGGGGGAGTGGCAGCTGGCTTTGAGCAGTAACTTTTTTTTTTTAGAAATTTGACCTTTTCAAATAAAATGATGTTTTCAGATATTTACATATATATGAAGAATACAATTTTATAAACAAAACAAAACAAAAATCAAAAGATAAAAAATCTTCCTACTTCTTTTCAGAAAAGCTTTAAACATTATTTGTTGAAGTTCAATTCAATTGTTGGAGATACAACTATAAAAATTGCATAATTAACTATTAAATTCACAACGTTAACCTTTGCCACAAAATCCATAGGTCAAATTTTTAAATATTAAGGTTGCCACTTCCATCGTTAACCAATCTTGGTCATTTGCACAATCAGGGTTTCAGATAGCTGATCTGAAACCTTCTAAATGTAGCATATAGTAAGCATACAAAGTCACTTGAAAATTAAAAAAAAATATATATTTTTACATTCACTATGGTATTTACTATAATCATACACACAATTTTTTTTTTCTTTGAATGTGTTAAAATGACACACAGCAAGGAAAATATTTAAACAATCAATCATTTTGAACTTTTTTTCAATGAACCTAGAAAAAGCAGGTATGATAACACATCAATATTTTAGAACTAAAAAAAAATCTTGAGAATGTTTGTACTACAATAAATCACAAACTAACAGTTATATTATTTACAGGAGCAAGTCATTTTTAAAACACTGCATATGGCAAACCAATATATTAATATAGTATACTTTTTTCAACAATCATAATCAATTTTCATCTTTCAATAAAGGGTGCTTAATTGTCCCTGAGTTTAAATTACTAAGTAAGAAGCACAGCAATTATGAAAATCCTATATTATGAGGTATCATCTTTATTTTTGACTCAATAAAGTTGTAATTTTGATTAACAAACTAAAAGAAAAAGCCAAATCAATCAATTTGCAGAACTAATTCATTTTTTTTTTAAAGGTATGCATCTGTTACTATTTAATAAAGAAGTCATAATAATCTAAAGCGGATATCAAATTCTGAAGAAACATCAATGTTACTTCTGAATTGAAAAGAATACAGATTTAGATGCTTTTATTGAATCACAAAGGCATATGATATTAAGGTTTAATATAGTCTCAAAATGTGATGTGTCTGAAGATTTGACTATTTATAAAACACATCCTTTGCGTCTCCCTAAAAAGAAATATTTTGCCAAAAAAATGGGTTGAGGAGATATGTGTTAACATGTGGGATTATAACTTCTGACATGAGACATGGCAATTTACATTTTAATAGATCACTTTGGCTCAACACATTAAACAATAACAAAACTGATTTTCCAGTTAAACCTTCTCATATTTACAATACAAATGGCTCATTCCACCATATGCAATGAACGGTATGATTTCATAAAACTGATTATATTTTTCCTTAATGTCTATTACCTCAAAAATGCGTGTGCCATTAGTACAAACAATGAACATGCTCCCATAAGCTCAAAAAGATCGGCAAGATGAAATGAAAAAAAGTCAGAGTAATTTTTATACCTGCCAATGTCACACTTCTAGGTTGCTGAAAAGATTGCACTAAAAAAAAGCTATTTAGGAACAAAAAGATTTTGTTCAAAAGTGCCAATGCAAAGACAACTCCTCAATACATATTTGCAGTTCAGAAAAAAAAAATGTTAAATGAGCGTCAAATTTGCGTAGGGAACGCAAAATTTAATTCTATGAGTCAAACAATAAATGCAGCACTTTCAAACAGTAAGGTTTATGATTTTGTTCAACGGCAAAAATTAATTTTCCAACAAGGTCCACAACAGACCGGATTTAGACCCAAGTCCAGCAAGCAATCTGGTCCGTCCTTCTGGATATTTTACCTGTTACAAAGAAAACACTGAACCTGTTAGGTATTTTTTGAGCCAAGGGGCATTGTGGGAATTCTTCTGCCCCCTTCATAATAATTCATGCCATATCCTTTTTCTCAGTTTCACTTTCACAACGGCAGAGCAGCAAGCACTTATCAATCAGTCTTCATCTGCACAAAATGGAAGTGAAACATTCCTTAAAATGTTTAATAAAGTAACGATACTGACTTTAACTTGGTAAATTTTAGGTCTACTCTGTTTTGTTGTATTATAAGCATTTTTATATTTGTCAAAGCTGAAGGTGAGGAAACTTGAATCCAGGTTATACGTGGCATCTATTTTTGATCTAACATATGCAAACTCAGAAGGATTTTTTCTCAAATTGGACAATCACAGGAAGTGCCTCCTAAGCAACTAAGGTATTTTCTATCAATTTTATCATAAAAAGAATGGGCACTGAATATTATAAAAGGCCATATCCAAGCATCCAGAGGGTTGAGGAAACCATTAATGATTTTTGCTTTAGAACAGAAAATCTCAAGAAAATTTGGCAAGATCAAGTCATGGATATTCTGAAGAAATGTGACCACTCAGTCATAAGAAGCATTATTGGACATCTAAGCAGCCTTGACAAAGACTTCAGGGATTTCACACGGAGACTCCTCTCACTGCCTACACCTAAAAAGCCATCAATGAATTTCAAAAGATCAAGTCAATTATTTCAGCGGAGAAAAGATGCAACAAAGTTGGGAGTAGGGATGGTCTTGCAAGAGAAAATGAACTGGCTCTTTAGACTTTTCAAGAATGAGCATATAAGTTTGAATGTCTGCAAGACACAACAGTTTCAAAGACCAGAAAGAAAAAGAGTAAACCCACTAAAAAGGCTGATGCTGACACTTGGCAGAAGAATGTTTCAAAGCTGAGGAGATTTAAAAGGGAAGCTCATACTAGCAGACGATAGAAAAAGAGGGGAAAAGCTGAAATGGGTGCTATCGGGTGCACATAAAAACTCTTTTTGAATTCAAAGAAAAGACACTGTAGTAAATTTGCAGAAAAAGGCAGACAAGCTACTTCCAAGAACTTCTGGGATCTTCCATCCTTGTCAGCAAGACAAAGCTTAACCACACTGTTGACCTGTGTTGGAGAGAAGAATATTGTCAAGAATCATGCTAGTCAGGGGGTAAATCCAATAGAATATTATCTCAAAAAGAAAAATGGGACAAAGCTACAGGTTTTGTAAGGAAATTTTTTGCTCCACACTTGGGATTCCCAAAAGATCAATTGGTGATTGGCTAAGTAGTAAATGACATTGTGTGAGGTGGAGATAAAAGAGAAGGAGGAGAAGAAAGAAAACCACAGCCTACAAGAAAATTGATAGATGAAGAGATGTCCTATCTCAAGCAATGGCTATTGAAACTTGATTGCGTAGACTCCCGTTATTGCAGATCTATAAAAACAAGAGGTTCTTAGAGCCTGGCACTAAAAAAGTAGATCTGCATCAGAGATACTGCAGCCTCTGCAAGAATGAGGGTTAAGGCCAGCCAATTTTTAAGTGATCTTTGTGTATAAGAGTTATAAAAAATTGCACTTTACTTTTATTTTTGGTTTAAATTAATTTCTTGTGAGTTATACTTAATTTTTGTTCTCACTTTTCTCATCATTACTTCATGTACAGCAAAAGTACTAGTAATAGTGCTCATCATTAACATTTTTTTTCAAAAACAATATTGTGGCAATAAACTGATTTCTTAGACAAAGTAATATTATAATACTGATGCAGAAACAAGAGGTGTAATACTTCACTATATCAAGAATCGGAGAGCTTAAGTGGGGATTTTTAATGAGATCAGTTTTGTGTTTTCTTTTTCTTTTTTTATTCTGTGAATTTATTTCATGGAGTAAAGAGCATCAGAAAAATATTAGAGTCCAATTGTGAGTGTGTAAGTTTTATTAAAACATCTTCTTTTTCCTTTTTATATGTTTATTTTCCCGCCCATGTGCATGTTTGTCATAAAAAGACATTTATACTTAATGGAAAAATTAATATTTGTCAAAAGCTGTGTTACCTTGAGTGAAACAGCAGAGCAGAAACTGACATATAGCAGGGGAGAAAAAGAGTTAAAAAATAAGAATAAGAAACATGGAGCCAAAAATCTTTAAGATCAGGTCCCACAGCCCTTGGTTTAGACACAACTTTAGAAAAACAAGGAAAAATATCTCAGAGATGGCATAGCAGATCCTTTGTTGGCAATCACTGCAACAAGTATTTAGACACATGTCTTCACCAGTATGACAGAGAACATAGTGCTTCTAGGAGAGAAAGGGCCAGAGATGTCTCATCAAGTTATCAATGATTTGAAGAAGAGAGGAGGAGGAATCATTAAATACAGAAAAAAGACTCAAATTTGTGATCAATTATCTGGTGCCTGTCTTTCCCTCTGCAAATGTACAAATGTTAAAAAATGTACGAAATGTATTAACTCAGGCACTCATCCAATTTTCGATATAGTATAAAAATATTGAGTGCATTGAATTTCACGGATCCACAGCCTAAAGAGAAGTCATGGAGTGAATAAAAAATGGCAAACATTGATCAATGAGCCTTTTTTCTGCAAATTTCAATCATGGAAAACTCCAATTCTAGATCTAATTCTAGACCCTATTCTAGAAATAGAAAGCAATTAAAGGGAAGCTTCACAACAGAACAAGTGCAAAGTATGTGTCTAGATTCAGATTTTGTAATAGATCTAGATAATAACAGTGACTTTGTTTTGAGTGGAGGAGAAGAGAGTGAATCTGAATCGAGTGATGAAGAGAATTCAGTGGATCCGAACATAGGTATAAATGTTACAAGTGCTGTGGGTTGCTCAGGTCGATCAACTGATCAATCAGATGATCATCATCAAACAGGAAATCAAGCTAGATCTAGGAATATACTTGCTAGTGATGAAGAATGGGTAGATATAGACCTAGGCCGAGATAATGGAGACCAGGAACAAGATACTTTAGACACACAAACCAGTTTTAGGTTTCTAAATCAGAAGTAAAGGTCAATCAGGCCATTGTAAACGAGAAAATCAACAAACTCGAATGCTTTCCACCTATCATAACAGATGAAGTGCTTGACATACTGACCAGGACAACAAATGACTACAAAGGTACAAATGCAGAAGAACACTCCTGCTAGAAAGAGATCAAGGTTTTTAGCATGGGTAAACACAACTTGCAGTGAAAATGCTAAAACTATTTGCAGTTTTAATTTTGATGGATGTCGATACCTGCCCAAGTATCTGTGACTAGTGGGCCTTTCATCCAGGCCTACACACACCATGATATGCAAGATGTTTGCCAAATGGTTTGAAGCAATTAACCAGACTATGGTTCATAAAAGGGTCACAAGCCACAGGGAAAGCATAAATTGAGCCTTTCATTCGCTCCATCATGAAAAGATGTCATGAGTGCTTTTTACTAGGTCAAGATCTATCAATGCAGGTCAAAACCGTCAATTGACGAAATGATCATAGGATTCAAAGGATGCTGGAGTATCTGCAATTAAATATACAAGTATCATGTCAAAAGTTTTGGACTTGTGGATTCAACAACTGGCTATGTTTGTGAAATAATTATATACCTTGGATGCGATACCTTCTTTTCTCCAGAGCTGGATCCTAACAGTTTCGAAGCTGTGAAAATTTTCAAAACACTTGGAACCAGTAGAAAAGGGGTACCATATTTTTGCAGACAGGTTCGCAAACACCACCAAAGCACTAATCGTGTTTTCCCTGCAAGAAAAGTAATACTGCACAGGTACATTGCAACAAAATAGTAAAGGGTTTCTGAATGAACTGAAGGCATTGAAACCGACACATAAACAATCACGGTACTGGAAGCACAACAATGGCAAAATAATATGCTGTGCTTTCAAAGGTAAGAAAGCTAAAAGACATGTGACAATGGTATCAACTAAAACCATTGTAAGGAATGTGGAGGTGAGGCCTGGAGTGAGTAAAACACAAATCATTCATACCTATAATCAATTTATGAATGGATGCGACAGGTCTGATCAATGGCTTGGATATTATGGATGGAATCCATAATAGAAGATCAAGTAAATGGTGGGAAAGAAATCTGTTTATGGATCTTGGGAAATGTTACATTGAATGCATTTATTCCTTTCAAGCAAACAAGCTGCAGCTACATTCAAGTCACACTCGCACACCTTCAAAAACTTCAAACTAAACCTTGTAACCCAACTTGCCAGACGAGCGACAACATCTGCAGATCCAAGCACTTCTTTACCAACACCATCAGAAAAGGGTAGAAGATGCTCCACAGGTCCATTGGAAAGATTCACAGAAAATAAGCATTTAATTATTGAACAAATGAGGACAGAAGATGTAAATACTGCTGCACACCAGATAAACCAAGAAGAACGTCATTTATCTGTGAAGGCTGTTCGGACAGTCAGCATCTTCACCCTGTAGGCTGATTCAAAGCCTATCACACAGCAGAGGAAAAAAATCGGTTGCTGTCTTTGTAAATAGTTTTTGGGTTTTTTTTTTTAATTCTTTCTTATTTGTAATTCTAACATTAACTTTCTAAGAGCTAACTAGGTCACTTCCAGTGCCTCGTTGCCACGAGTGTTTGTTTACATATCGCGGGCGTGGCAGCGAACGACGTGGAAAATACAGTCTGTATCGGGATTTTAAGTTTTTTGCCTGAGATAAAGTCAAAACATACATAAAACTATACATTTTTGGAAAGCAAAGATCTATTTCTATCTGTGTATGTTGTCGTTTTCAAAGTTATGTGAAATTCATGTTTGTTTTGTATTCGTTAAAACCACATAACCAAAAAAAGAGAAGAGAGAGAAGGAAGAGAAAGATATATATATATATATATATATATATATATACCCATCGCGATTTATTGATTAGCAGGTAATTAGTATAATAGAGTAATAAAAATAGCGGACCAGTTCTGCTGAATCTAGATGATGCTAACCGGATGGGGTCAGTAAGTACAGTCCGAAGATGGAGCAAGCCTTATACATCCATTGTAGACTCTTAGATGTATATAACTGTTGAAAATTGTTTTTATTATATTAGTTTGATATCTTTAATATGACCTAGTCAGTTTACATCGTGATTTTCTGTATATAAGGTTGAAATATATCCATTGAAACATGGCCTAGGCCTGGTTTTAACAAGTTGGGCCTACGCTTCTCTCAGTTGGCGGGGTCTGGTACCAGAAGTGGGGCTGGCGCTTCACCCGGTTGGGAATTGCGTGTTTAACATGTTGGTCCGTATACCGTCTAGGGTTAAAGTTTATATCGTAGTGTATTTTTGGTGTCAATATGACAAAAATATTTGAATGTTTTCCCTCTTGATGATTTTTCATGTGACCATAAAAAAAAAGATTAAAGATAAAAAACATTGTCATTTTGATAATCGTTCTTTTCCAAATTGAATTGTGCATGCTGGAAAAGAGTCTAAAAAATGTATTTTTAGACTATGAAATACCTATAAGTCTGGATTTTCAACTTTGGTGAGGAAATTCTCCATTTCATTTTGTAAAGTACAGGTTTTTCATGGGGGTAAAAAAAAAAGTATTAGACCTAGACCAAATTCATTACAACATAATGAAACTATTCTCTAGCTGGTATGGCCGGCTTGGAATTTCAATTTTAAAACATGGCCTATATGAAAAAAAATCTGCAAAAAAATGAATTACAGCAAAGCTGCAAAACAATCACAGGTTTTAAGAGTTAATGTAAATAGCAAGGCTTAATTCACTGCATGAGTGCAAGAAAAGAAAGTGGAATTGGCTGGCAACAAGTGATCAAATCTTTTACAGGCCTGAAAAAGGGCATACTGCTACTATCAAAACCGTATATTTTTCATTAGGTCCAAAACTAACGCAAATTATTTGCATTTGAGATTGACTCCTAGTTTAATTTAGTATATCTAAATTGATCAAATCTACAAAAGAAATTAATTTCATCTAAAGCTAGAGTTTAAAAAGGCTCAAGACTAGATCTAGTTAATGAGATATGAATTCAGATGATAAGATCTCACACAAAAGCTATGTCTAGTCCTTAAAAAGTATAACAAACTATCTAATCTATCAAATTTTTAATTTTTCTACGCCACAAGAGGTAAAATAAATCAGGGACTAAAATATGCATCTACAGGTCAACTGAATTTGATCATGATGAAAACAGACTCACAGATGATAAAAATTCTAATAAGAATATCTTGATCAAAAAACAATAGCTCAGTTCACACTTAATCTCGATCCGATACATTTGGACCTGATATTTAATGATAAATAAATATGATGGAATGAGCCACATAATATCTTTTTATTGGAAAAAAAGTCTCTTCAGATAATTTCTTAACATCATGCAAATAATATTTGCTTGATGATGACCAAGAATTATTTAATAAAACAATAAAATAGCTCTTTAGCTAAGAGAAAGAACAAATCAATATAGGTCAAAAGCTTTTTGAAGATCTATTTCAAACCAAAAATAGATTCTATCTTATTCTCATGTCTTTGACATACACAAAATGGTTTCGGACCCTTTAGGTTTTTACCACTCCAATTTTTCCACAGGGTACACTCCACCGAGACATGCTGTGCAGTGACCCCATTCCTGCTTATTTTCTTCAAGTCCCTCACAAACAGCTTTTTTCAAGCCTTCTAATGACAGATATCTGACACTGTCTGCACCTGTAAAAAAAAGAAAAAGAGAGAGAGAGAGAGAAAGGCTTTCATAAATATAATAATAAAAAAATCAACTTTTTGAGAGTATCCTGTCACAGAAATGTGAATGGAATTGTGAAGCATGATATTCAATGTCTGCTACATATTAGATCTAGACATTTTGGTGCTTTGAAAAAGAGCAAAGCAAGATCTTCCCACCAAAAGTGATTACTACCCTGACATACGGATTTTATTATCCTGTTTTGAGAGCCTGTAAAATATAAATGAATGTTTTAGCATCCAAAGTTGACAGAAACTGTTTCTGGCTTTTTTAGTGATTGAAAATAAAATGTGACTCTGAATCATTTGGATTAGTTTCAAGATATAGTACAAACTATTGTAATCTAATAAGTGGGAATTAGAGGTTACAAAATCTTAGATTATGTTTGTCACAACCACAGATATTGTGATCAGATCTACTAAAGAACCACTGGTCTTAAAAAATGTTGAAAAACATATGGTAAGATAAAGAAGAAGAAACCTCTATTTTTTTACCAAACATTGCTGATCATTGTGCTGGCCATTATTTTTGTTCAGGTGCTTGCCTAGCTCTTGACATTGATGGATTACACTTGGCATATCCTGCCTACTGTAACAAGGCTCAAACCACCTAAATTAAAGGTGTTTAAGAGCTCCCTGTTTCAGTGGTAAAAGCCATAATGCAAATTGTAAGGCAAAATGATTCCCAATGCACAGGGCCCTTACCAAATTCTTTAGCAATCTCATCTTCTGTGAGCCTATTGGCTATAAGCTCCTCTCTGGTAGGAATGTTGATTCCCATATAGCATGGATATTTCACTGGAGGAGAGGCCACTCTTATATGTACCTGAGATACAAATGATATAAAGAAACAAATTTTAATATATTATATATGCAACACGCTGATAGGATGCCTGTCAAATTGGGATCATTCATTTTAGCAATCCAAGGATAAAAATAAATAATTTAGATCCAAAATTAGAAATATTAGTTAAAATGCACCTACTGATATTGTTGACGGAATTTTTTTTTTCCATTAGCATCTCATTTCAGTGTAAAGATGAGTTTTTCTGTGTTTGAGCACAACGAAATGCATGCAGAATCAGAAACTATTATTTTTGTAATCTGATGCACATTTTTTGTAAGAATTACAATTTTTTTTAAATTACTAGGAAGGTATGTGAAAGAAATATGCAACTGTAAGGAACATTCTATTGGTCAAGATGAAGGTAAATTTAGGCTGCTGTTTGATGATGTCAAATCCACATTTATTGTAAACCAAACTTATGATTTCGAGAAATTGAGCAGAAAACAATGAATACTCATTTTTAACTCTTAGGCGAATTTTCAGTACCTGCAAAGTCCCCCTGAGGTGAATTAATTTGGAGTTTTTGAAAAATTAATAGGTGTTATATAAAAATTCACATAACTTTTTTTTTTTTCAACATAAAGCTACAAACCATGCACCGATGGAAAGGAAATTGAAAACAGATTCATATGAAATAAAAATTTATGCCACTGACCTTTTTGCTTTTTATATTTTTTTATGTGTTTGTCAGTGTGTTACACCATGGTTCCAGTAGTGGAGGCAATGCCTCTCAAAACCAGCCATTTGCTAGATCTACATCTAATTCTTGATCTCCAGGAGCTTGAGCCATAGGCCCAGGCTTCCTAACAAGTCCCCTAAGTATCAACTGTGCATCTCGTACAAATTCACTGCCATTATCGTCTGCATGTAGTTCTTCAAACAAGTCAGGAATTGGGACCTGTCCAGTCATGATTTTCAACAGCAAAGCACACATTCAACTGCACACTTGTTTAATTCTCAATTTCTAACCCAATCTAAAGCCTAGACTGCCGGTCTTAGCAGTTTGAAAAAGGGGAATACCCTTAAAAACAAAAATTAGTCATTTCCGGTTGTTCCTTGTGTGCGGAGCAATAGACTAGATGAAGTGCTAGTCGAAATAATCCCTCGGAGAAGGTATAGACCATTTAAACCTTGGTAAGAGTTAAGAACTAAAACTGTAGTACCGTAAATTACCAAATATAAAAATTTCAGGTGAGTCTGTGTACTTTGATGAAATTAACCAAACAGACTGAAAGGTTCTTATAAAATGATCAACGTTAGTGACTGACCTCTTTGGCTCCACATCTTTTGAGCAAGCCTACAATTGCAGACATTGTATTTCCTCTGACAATGGAATCATCTACCAACACAATTCTCTTGCCTTTGAAGTTGTCAACAAGGGGCCCAAACTTTTTTATCACTCCTAGCTTACGTAATCTGGAGCTGGGCTGGATGAACGTGCGACCAACATATCTGTTCTTACACAACACCTCCAGGTATGGGATATCCAGCTGAGCAAGAGAGAAAGAAAGGAAATAAAAGAACGGGCAAAAGGTAGCAAAATAAGTCAAAATAAGGTTTACTTAATGAAGTGTTTCGACATTTGGATCCATTTCAAAGCCTTATATATTTTCTTTTTTTTTTCCCTTCATCATAGTTAACTGTAAATATTAAATTTCATTTTCATGTTATCATTATTGTTATTCCAGGAAGTCCCTGCCATTGTAATTAACATTATTCAATCACAATAACATCAAAATCATATATGAACAAAAAACGAAATTCTAAGTTTGAACCTAAGTTTTTGTTTATTTGTTTTCCCATAACTTGACATACAGTGTTTGCGTATTCCATAGCAGCTGGAGTAGCAGATTCGGGAACAGTACTTATCAGGTCCACATCTACAGGCCACTCTTTTGCCAGTTGTCTTCCACATCTCCTACGTACAGAGGCAACCATCTGGCCTTTAAAAAACATGTTTCAAAGCAGCAATGTGATATACATTGTAAATAGAAGCAGAGTAGTATATCTATGCTTAACTAAATGTTGTGAAAGAAAAAGATTAATTTGGTTAGAGTCAGGTCACAACAAGGTGATCCCAAGCCTTAGACCCTTCATCAGGTCAGAACGCGAGGAAAGGGGTTCAAACTCACACCAGATGGGTCCCTGCAGATATAAGGGCAGATTTGCTGACCACTGTGCCAATAACATCCCATGGAAGATAGAGAAGCTACAAATGTAGAGCAAAGGTGTTAAAGCATAACAATAAATATTTGTTATTAGAAGGACTATGTCCCCATGGTCCAGATCATTCAATTTTCATATTCCTACATTTTGATGTCTACAGGGTGAAAGAAAAGAAAAAAAAAAAGATTTCAACTATGAGGCTCAATCTTTTGATGTATCATCCACAATCCTTATGGGAAAACTGACCTTCAAAGACAGTGTCTGGTCGTGCAAAATACACATATTCGAATATGCAGAATGCTGGTGGGGCTGAATTGGGCCTTGCCACAATGCAGCGTGAGAACATTCCATCTTTGTTGATTTCCAAGATCTCACCTTTAATTAAATGTTGACCAAAGAAAGATGAAATATACAAAATATTTAGCTCTTACAAAAGTTTTAAGTTGAGCATTAATTTCTTAGTGGAATCGCAGGTAGTATGGAATACTGTCCTGAATTTCTTTTTGCTCAAAAGGCTTATTATAGTTTTCCATAACATTAAACCCAACATTTTAAGACCGTCTAAAGCAGTGCAAATCATTTTACAATAATAGTAATATAAATTACAGTCATAATATGGCGTTTGCCCACATGCACTCTAAAATGGAGTGCACAACTTGCAAATTTTTTTTTCACCATAGTGGCACAATTTTGAGCATCAAGAGCAAAAAATAAACAAATAAATAAATAAATTCTATATCAAACAAATACTATGTCATTTCTGATGATAGTAAAGTGAAAGTTTTTTTTGAAAATTAAAAAAAAACCCATCAAATGCTTCAAGATTTCTTATAAGTTTTAAATGGAGAGTGCCTGTGCCAGTGAAGAGTCTTCTGTATATAAAAAGCACACTAGTGGCACAAAATTTTGAAGTTGGAAAAATGATCAAGCCCAGCACTTTTAGAAAGGTGCAAATTCTAAGATTTTACAGAAGCTAAGAAGTTATACACTTAAAAAGCCCACAACCAATAAAAAGTGATCATTACATATCGCACAACAATATTTATATGAAAATTATTTTTCTTTTCATGTTTTCACAACAGATGTTTTTTTAATTTTTTTGTCTTTTAAAAATTTTCTTCTCTTTTATTGACCAAAGCTTCTTAAACTGGTAATAACAAATTATTACATTTTCTTGTTAACATTACCGCACAATTTAGAAAAACAAAAAAAAAAACCAATAGGTACACACCTTAACTTAATGTCCCTTACCTGGAAGAACATCTCGTACATATTTAGCTCCCATAGGATGAAATGTACAAGATTCAGATGCAACAATCCATGCCTCAAAATCATTTGGATCTGCAGGCTTTTGTCCTAAAAAGATACCAAAATCCATGCTAGATGACAAGACATGAATCATTGTTTCAGGGGAAAATCAAGTTCTAATTTATCATTTTGAAATATTATCTGCATCGTTTCAGCTTCTATATGTGAAAAAAAGTTGCCAAGTTGCCAATATTCCTTACTAATGAATGTGACCAAAATGTTCATCTTGCCTCTTTAGAATACTAGATGCATATCATCAACTTGGGTATCTTATATTCATGAAGCTCTGAACCAGACATTTTCTGAATTCTTTTCAGCCTAAAGATTTCAATAATGAAAGGAAAAACTACAGACTATAATGAGAAACTTAAAGGGGGAAACTTTAAACATGTTTTTGATCTTGGCTTTTGCCATATTCATTCAAAGGCACAAGATTTTGGTCTTGCCAATGGTCTATATGGATAAAGTTTATTATTGCAAGGTAAATCACAATTGTTTCCTTAAAAAAAAATATGGAAATGGAAGAGATCATTTTCGGTGGAAAAAAAAGGGTCAACTTTATTCCTTAATTGACCCTTTTTTTCCACAGAAAACCATCTCTTCCATTTCATTCTTTAAAAATTCAGTTTTTGGTTTTGAAGGCATAGCTTCACATCCTTTAAAAACTCTGCAGAAACATAAATATTTTCTGTAAGTTCTGAAAAACAAAAACGTGTATGGGACTGATAAAGGAGAAACCATGCATGCTGCACATACTTAAAAAACAGTTAACTTGTTTTAAAAACCAAATATACAACTTCAGAAACATTGATTGTGATCAAAATTAAGAGTACATCAAAGAGTGTTTTTCACAAGGTTTGTCTTGAAACAGGGTGGCACAGTAACAATGAGAGCTAAGTGTGCAGTGGAATATGAATATTAATGAACAAATTTATTTGACATAAGACAACAGAGTTTTCAATTTTTTTGTCTTTTGTGAAAAGCAAAAAAAAAAAAAATGTCATGAATTCAAAACATTGATAAGCTTTCTTTCTCTGCTATTTTTATCTTAATCGTTTTTTTTTAAAGAATACCATTTAGACTACAGATTGTAGCCTGAGGCTTTGTTCCTTGCAGAGTTTTTCCTGCTTTGTTGATACATTTTTATAAAATTATTCTTCAACAACTGAAAATTTAATGGCAGCTTTACTTGTAATATATACCTGAAGATGGTCCGCCAATGATTACCTCTAACATGTACTTAAATGTTCCTAATAAATTTCTTTTTGTCTTTCTTTTTTTTTTTAAGTGGTCTTAGACATTAAAAGGTGACTGTCATTAATCCAGCCCACCAGTAAAATGTATTGAATCAGTTGATTTCTTTTAGGAGAAATAGCCTCACGGCTTTGACAAACATCACATTTAGCAATAAATACTAAAGCAATTTAATAGCTACAAATGACTGGAAAAGTATATTAAACCTACCAACTTTGATTTTCATGAAGATAAATCACCTACAATGGACGAAAATTTGCTTCATTTAAAAAAAAAAAATTTGGAGACAGTTGTAAGCTATTCCTTAATTTTTCCTCTGAATACAAGAGTCAAAGAGACAAAACATGAGTAATATGTTTCAATTAAGTTGTTCAACAAGTATAATATTACATTCAGAAGAAATTACCTGATTTACTGCTACATAAGGATTAATCTATTATGAATTTAAAATGAGAATTAAACACCTTTGATAGAGTTAGCTTTGAAAAAAAGGCCACTGCATGCATCACATCAAAATTAGTCCTGTATTATGCCATGGCTACTGGATTTTTCTTCTATTAATAAAATGTTTCTTTTAGAATAGGGTTTTATGAGATATGATTGTTTCATCCATTGTCCATCTAAACCATCTGTTATATTCACATTGTTAGGCCTGAGCCTCTTCTTCTCTTTTTCCATATAGATAAAACATCGAAACCATCTGTTATATGTTTCTCTGCCAATGTCAAAGGTCATACACAAGACTTAATTCGGTGATTGATACTTTCATATCTCTACCAAAACCCTTGAATAACAAGGTGGGGCACTAGACTGAAAGGTACTTTTACAAAAGCCTGTCCCCACTACATTAAGCAATATAACTGTAGACAGCTCAGCACACCGACTGCAAGCACAGGGAGGATTTTATCTTAATTAAATTTCTTTGATTCTTGCTCATAATGACAATTATTAACTGCCATCTCTGTGACTTGTCATCATTTTGCTGTCATGGGCTAATATATATTTAAGCTCATGGTGTGATGGGATTCAAACCTTTAACTTCCAGTACAGACAAGAATGGCGTTTGCTGCATTTGATTTACCCCAGTTCTAATCTCCTTCAATATTGTTATCTTAATTCAATTCAAATTTATATTCATTCAGAGCAATCTGCATTTTCTTTTATTGGTCCTTAGGCTGATGTCATCATCATAATAACAGTTTCCCAGACTAAATGATGTCAGCTGGTGACCATTACTTGTCATGTAATCAAAAAATTGATGTTTTCATATACTTCACAACCAAAACCTTCACTATGGAAATTCAGGGAATTGACCTGAAGTCTAATAAGTACCACATCTCAAAACAAAAATTTGGTGTGACCACATCAATCTCTCCATCAGCTGCTGGTTTTGGGGGTTTTTTTTATTAGTTGAAGCCAAAGTAAATAATGAAAAAATAAGTATGAAAGTTACAATCAGATTTGGGTAGGAATAAATGGCAAAAAAAAGAAGGAAGAAAAAAAAATTTTTTAATACTGTTTTTCAAATCTAGCTTAGGAGAAAGTTAAAGAAAAAAGATTTAAGAATTGTGTACATTTTTACAGCTATAAAAGAAACATGCTACTACCAAAAGAATGTTTGTAATCGAAATAGATAACATTAACTACAAATTTAATATAGATATATAAAATGTATGAGCAACACACAGTGGTAGGGCTGCATCACATGTTGTAAAATGAAGCTCCAAATAATTTATTCGAAAACAACAAAAGATCATTCACACTTAACACTAACATACCTGTGCTTACAGGCACTGTAAATAAATATTAAAGGTATTGGTAATTGGATTAATAACAATTTAAAAAGAAACTTTGATATAGGGTGAATTTTCTTAAACCAACATACTTTTCGAGCAAAAGTTTTTAAGCAATATAAGAATGTTTGTATGCAGGAAATAACAGGAACGTATACAGATATTTATAACCATACATATGAGTACTTTGAAGAAATGATAAATGGGAATTTTGGGGAGAATCTATGGATTAATGCATACTACTACATCTATACAGACCTGCCAACCCCAAATTGTTCTCACAGGAATAGTCACCTCTACTCACAGGAATTTAGAGAGTCTCACAGGAATATGCCTGTATAATTCAATGCGCATGAATAAACTGTACTACACCTTAATTATATATTCGACCATAGACATTTCATAACAGTAAACTATAGTATGAGAGGATAATTAATGAATTTTTGACTCTAAAAGATGCAAGAAAGTACATGTATCTCCCTACTCACTGCCATTAGTCTAATAATATCATTTATCAAGCCTTAAAGGCCTGCAGGCTTAGGGCCTGGATGATGAAGTGTATAGAACTCAAAATCTAGCTCACAGAATAAACGGGTTACATGAAAAAAGAAATCTTATGTGAGACAGGTCTACAGAATCTGAGTAAGG
>BLXT01000945.1:1632434-1651395 GCA_019648995.1 Plakobranchus ocellatus
CAAACTCATCAACAAAAGAGCAATGTGTTCATCAAAATTCAACTGCAATCTCATATTCGATAAGCTATAAGCTCAAAATTATCTCAGAATTTACAAAAAATTATCAAATTCGCAGTAAAAATTTATTAACTATAATAGCTTAAAAACTATTAATCATGGGGAAAATTCAATGCCATAAATGGATTTGGCATTGATTGAAAATTACATAAGGTTGCCAAGTTTCATGCATGTACTGTTAACAGTAAAGAGAACACAAATTCTCCCAAAAAATCACAAAACTGCGTCCCATATTTTGGGCATTTTTTACTCTTTAAAGGTTATATAATGCAAAAAAAATTTCCTTGGAAAATTTACAACTCTTTTAATTATTGATGGCTTTTCAAAATTCGAAATACTTCTTGCTCAGTTTAGATAGAGCTAACAAACACACCCAGTTGAAAACAATGGTACCATTGCTAGGCAATATGAAAATAACAGAAAGATTTCTGAATATTATGCACATTTAGTGATATTCTCTGTATTCTGATTTAAGCCCAGCAATTAAAAAAAAAATTAAGGCAATTTTAGTCAACTTCTGACAACTCAAAAAAATGTACTAACCAGTAGGCTTTACGAAAAATGCAAATAATCTCATCCAAAAGTACAGATATATTTATTAAAATTCCTGAAAAAATATTGATCACCTCCGATCACCATCTTGAATATTCAATAACAACAGTTTTATTTGATCAGGTGTGATTCAGCTCACAGAAATGATCTCAAGAAATTGTTTTACTCTCAAGCCATTGGAATTTGTTAGACTTTGATTTTTTATGACAATTGGTTAGCAGTCCAACTTTCATCAAATTTACTATTCATTTAGAAGTCTTGCTTAAAAAATGACGGACTGTGGAATAGTTAGACTGAGATTCAGAGATTGGTTACAGGGCCGGAAAGATTTCCACACCAGGGAACCACTTTAATTAGCACTTAATCCTTCCAATATTTTTTGCCTTTTATTCGTACCATCAAGGGGGATTAGAGGTCTGAATGTTTTTCAGTCTCATGAAAAGGATCAGGCCTACTCTTTTTTAACAAAACTTAAAAAGAAGTTCCTCAGTGACAAAATTCTTCCATAGGGCCTTTGATCTAGAGATCTAGATTCTAGATCGAAGATCTCTTTCTAGTCTAGATCTAGTCTAAATCTAGAGTCACAGATAGGCTAGATCTAGACTTACAAAGTTACTAGAGTCTAGATCTAGTCTTACTTTTAATTATGCAGTGGACCAAGCACTAGATCTACCAGGTGAATAGTAAAGAACTAGTCTAGATCTAGATCTATATGTAGAGGTAAATCTAGCGAGATCAGAAATCGATTTAAAGGGCTATGGCGTAAGGAGCTCACTACGTGTGAAGTGGTACTGCGAGGTGGGTGTTAGGACATTCGTCTTTTCTCCTCTACATTGGTCACTGGTCACTGCATTCCATGCACTGGTGGTCAGTGGCGCAGTGCAGAAGTGAATGCATGGCCTGGCTCTCTACAACAGAAGTTCAAAAAAGATGCTACACTACTATAGCAATACTGCTACATACTGTTAGCTCAATTTAGCTCAACGTGCAGCCCCATGGAACTATCGAACAACTGTTTTTTCTATTGCGACAAGATTAAGCCCAATGGGGAAGAAATTGAGGGGTATGGGTGCACTTGAGTTCTTTCTATAATAATTTACAACCAATACCTACATTATCGCGTTTCACGCCGAAAATTCAGAAAACTTCATGATCCATCACATCTCCTATTCTTTCTTTGATTGCAATAACAGTACAAAATCAATCTTTAAGTATAGGGCCATAGGTCGTAACAAGTAGAAACTATTCCCGTACCCAGTCTGACTTTCAACCTTGCAATCATTAAAAAGAAACGCTTATGTGGAAAATATTGGCATGCCATAATCATCAAGAAGCCTCTGGCACTAACACCTTGATGAAAGACAAAATTTTATGAAAGTGAACAGGCCTAGGGGAGTATAAAAAGTTAGTAAGGTTTGTAACGTAGGCGAACAAGGAACAAATTTAAAAATGGAATGTATTCTGGATAAGTTAAATACCAATATCATGAAAAACCAAGATTGAGAAGTGGAGAGAGAGGGGGGGGGGGCGGGGAGAGGGAGAGAGAGAGAAAGAATTGAAAAGAGAGAGCAAGATAGATTTAAGTTTAAATTAGGGCGAATGAGGGATTTGGATTCATACAATTTTTAACGAATAACGTTAATTGCCTTGTTGCACAATATTATTTTTAGTTTTTTTTTTCCCCATCTAGCCACTTCTAACTATTGCCCGGTCAATGCTACTGAGGTGTTTCTATTAGATCTATATAAAAAAAAAAACTCAGACTAGAAGGAAAACTACAGTTATAAAAAATTTAGATTTATAATTGCACAGATTGATTCGTCAATTTTGATTGCTTTTTTACTCTAAAGTTTTTTTGGTTAGATCTACGGCTCATCTGGAAGGGCAGTTGGCTACCAAGTAAGAGGGGTCCGCGGTTCGATTTACAGCCCGGGCCAAGTCAATTTTTCATTGGTCCTTTGTATCCACCCAAAATTTAATGGGTAGCTAGTATGTCTCTTTAGATCCGGCGAAAGTAAAGGCGGCAAAGAAAGCCATATGCCAAGAACAATCAGGGCCCTACCCTTTGTTCCCCAATGCTTGGACTAAGCGTGGGACCCACTTGACTTTTTTTGCTTTATATAGTGTACATCTTTGGCATTATTTTAGACAACTAGGCAAAACCAAAGTTTCCCCACGGCCACTATGACCTCGAAATCTGGTATACCACGTGTGTTATTGTTTTCAATGTTCAATGTGCAGACAGTGCCTCATGCCAGTGTAAAGTGAATAAGATCTAGATCTAGACCTTTAGAAGGGTCTTGCCCACAGTTCTACCACCTAGGTCTAGTTCTTTCCCTAGTTTTCAGGGTAACCACGTGTTGCCTGTCAGTAGGCCTATCAGCCACAGGCGTGCTCAGTGCTAAGAAGGCGCATTTTGTTTGACTGAGACTCAAACTAAGTCTTTTATATCTGCTCGAGCCTTGAGCGAGGGACATTCCACCAATTCTCTTGTACTGATAACAGGAATATTGAAAAAAAAAAACAGAACGAACCGGCAACATGTCAGCAGGTACTACAGCTAGATTAGATCCAGATCTAATCAAGATCTAGCAGAGTTAGAGATTGAGGAATCAAAATTTTTATTTGACCATTCCAAGGGTTTATAAATGCATAAAAAGGGATATTTATTTAGGAGACTGGGTCTAGATCTAAGCCTAAATTATAATAAGTTCTTGCAGTGTTGAGTACACCAGATAAATAATTTTTTTTTTTTTTTTTGTTAACTCACCCACTCCCTTTTTTGCCCTTCAGTGGTGATCCAAAATGATTTTACGACCTGACCCTTTTTACGCCAATCTGAGATTTACTAATTTTTTTCTGGTGTTAACAATAATATCGCCCCATTGGCACGAAAGAACAGCAAATGATTTTTTTATCTTTGGTTTGGTAGACCTAGGCCTAGGCCCTATTTGTTTCATTTTATTGGCTCAGGCTGTTGAATTTTTTATTGAATTTTCTTAGGGGTCACTCTTTCAACACTAAAAATGGCAAATCCAAGGCCTGAGTGAAGCAAAATTGCTCGAACTCATTTGTTTCAAGACTTTGAAGCAGCTTTGATAGATTAGGCTCATTATATCAGAATTTTGTGTCTTTTTTTTTCGCTAAAACATTTGGGTAAAAATTTACTGCCACCACCACTGATGTTGCAGCAGCCACTTCCATTATTTTGGAATGACAAAAAAAAAGTGACCAAAGAAAACAGAGCCTATTAGTCAGTGTTATAAAATCGTATTTATAATCTATTGCATGCTTATTTTTCTCCAGATTACTCTAAGCTTGGAGCTAAGGTTATTGAGGGTAAAACCAAGATAGTATATGACTTGGTCGACCATCCTGGCAAAGTGCTTATTGAATCAAAAGACCGCATCACAGCTGGCAATAATGCTCGAGCCCATGACATGGAGGGAAAAGCAAAAATTTCTACTTCAACTGCTAATTCTATTTTCGAGTTTCTCAACAATGCAGGTGGAGTATTTTAAGTTTTAAGAATACTACATAACATGCTATTTTATGTCTTACATTTTTTATGCTTAATTTTTTTTTTCCTCCTTTGTTCTTTTTTTATACTCTAAATATTTTTTTTCCTCACTTCTCTCTGTGATCACTTGTTGTGGACTGGCTATATATTTATAGCATAATAACCTATATTAATATATCATTAAAATGAAAATATGCAAAATTAAAATGCATATTTAATGTATGCAGTTGATTAACTTGTGGAATTTACAGGGATATAAGAATTATACGCCCTTAAGGATGTGGAAAGATATCACCATTAGACAATTTTACTTTTTGAGACCATAAACGTCATGGCTAGTTATTTGTAGAATATTGAAGTGGTGCTTCAAAAGTGTTATATTAAATATTATTTAGAATGTTTTGTCATCCCACATGAGACATCAAGTCCTTGATCCCAGGGTATAAAATTTTTCTAATTGGTATTTTTTCCTTAAAAAAATACTCTCAAATAACTTGTCATGAAGGTTTGTAAGCCTGCACAAGGTTTAGTTGTTAAGGAGTTAATGGTGAAGAAAATGAAGGGAAAAAAGTACAGCAAAATGGTATCTTAATTTAATACATCTTTAGTAAAGGACACCTTTTTTGGCTTTTGGATTTAAATTTAATCAAGTATTGACGCTTTTTTGCAGAATAATACTAGATTTATCTAAAGAGTTCATTTTTAGAATGTTTTGTGTCTTACCAGTATTAACTGACCTTTTTTTTTTTACCATTGATTCACGATTTGTTTTCAAATCTTCTTGTAGGACAGGCCCATCTTTACTGTGTATGAACAATCTGTATAAATGCAGTTATAAAAATTTATCTGTATCCAGATTCACTCACCCCTTTTACAATTCACACTCTGCTAATCAATTTTTTTTCCCATCCGAAGCACTCTGATGGAGCATTGTGATAGCCTGTAGTTCACAGACATTGAATCTGCTGGCTCAAGATTGTATTTTTTTAAAATAATTACTTTGTTTTTCTTCATTCTCAAACAAAATTCCAATTTAGAACTTGTGTTACAGTTCTTTTTTTTATGTTTTGCAAAGTTTATTTTCAAATTAACATGTGTGTCATTTATGTGTGTTGCAAATGTTGCCAAAGATTTTTTACTATTATGGTGAGTAGGATAAGACTTTTTTTTCTTTTTCTCAGGTATCAAGACTCACTGGCTGCACCAGCTTGGAGAGCGCACATTTATTGCTCATAAGTGTCATATGATCCCCATTGAATGGGTCACCCGACGCATAGCTACTGGATCATTCCTGAAGCGAAATCCAGGAGTCCCTGAGGGTTACAAGTTCTGCCCCCCTAAGTTGGAAACGTTTTTCAAGGTCAGTTCAAAACAATCTCCTTGTGCAAGTATCTGTGCTCACTTTTTAAATTGTTTGCAACCATAAATCATCTACAGGGTCATTTGTGACTCATAGTATAAAGTTGCCCTGAAAGCTACAAGGAGCTTTTCAACCCCCCCCTAAGTTTCTCTTGAAGTGCCTAAATGAACTGAGATCATCTATTATTATACATACTGTTTGACAAAAGAAAACAGATGGTCTCTGAAGATCACTAAATAGATTTTAGATGACAGGACATTGTAACTTTGTAGGCTTGATTCAGTGTTTTGGATTTTTCAGGATCTTTTTTGGCTTAACAAAAGTTTTTATTCTTGGTGCTCCACAAGATCTGAGAAAAGACCTCAAGCTTTATAAATCTCTGGAAATATATATGACTTTTTTTGCATTTTCATAGAAGAATTGAATATAGGCAGTGTAGCGCTCAAATACATATATGTTTTAAAAAGGGGCGAAATGCCTGAGATCATCTTTTGGTATTGACATAAACTGAAAGGGGAGTCAATTTCAATGTGTCATGTTCCAAAAGAAAAAAGAAAATAACTGGGGAAAAGACCATTCATTTATTTATTCATGTACTATCACAGGATGATGAAAACAATGATCCTCAGTGGTCATTTGAGCAGTGCCTTGCCTACGGCAAGTCATTTGGAGGTTTGCTGATCGGCCGGAATGAACTGCAGATTATGGAGAAAATGACTGTGGCCATCTTTGAAATGCTGGAGAAAGCTTGGGCCACTTTAAATTGCAGTCTGATTGACATGAAAATAGAATTTGGTGTCAAAGATGGGACAAGTAAGATTTTTGCTTTAATTTATGATAAAAATTTGTTTCCATACCTGCTGATGTCTGCTGCTCTCTTCCCCCATGCCCATGCATAATAACTTGAAAAAGTCATGAAAGCAGATCACATTAAGCATATAACATTTTCTTAAAGATGTACTTTTCCCCCCTTCTTTGTCTTTTTATTTGTTTCCTTAAAACTATTTTTTTTTATTGCTTATCCCTGTTCTTGCAGTTATCAAATTTCCCAAAAAATCAGTGGGAACTTTCTGTTATGGTTTTGAATTTATGGCATTTCTTGGTCTTATGGGCCAAAAACTTAGGGTTATGAAATTTAACACATATTTGTATGGCTTCATAATTTCCTAGTCTGTTTGAAAATTGTGGGTCAAATAATAGTCAAGTGATCTACAAATATAATGCAGTTAAACTATTGAATCTGTCCAAATTTTAAAATCTTTTCACCCTTGGTACTTTTCTGTGCGTAATTTTTAGTTTGCCATTTATCTTTTAAAAAAAAAAAAATCCAGATGAGATAATTTTGGCAGACATCATTGATAGTGACTCATGGCGCTTGTGGCCAGCTGGTGATAAGCGCCTCATGAAAGACAAGCAAGTGTACCGTAACCTGCAGGAAGTGACAGCAGAGGCACTAGACACGGTCAAACGCAACTTTGAATGGGTTGCAGAGCGTGTTACGGTCAGTAATAATTAAAAAAAAAAATAACATGTTTTTTTTAGTAAATAGATTGGAACTGAATATTTAAAGTGCTGTTATTTGAAATTCATTTACCTTGCCATTTATTTTCATCAAGTTTGAAGCTTTTGAGTTTTCCATCAATCTATGATGCAAATGAAGCCAAGAAATAATCTGAACTGGAAAACAATTGCTGTTGTTTATACTTCAATTTATGTTTTTAACCTTTTATTTTCATGAGTTTGTAGCAAGAATATTGGTCATTCAGAAGAAATATTTTATTTATACACCTGTCTTCAATGAATGGTGAAAAAAAAAGAGGTCTTTTTTTTACCTACAAAAGGGCATTAGAATGTTTGCCATTTCATTCAATGAAGTGCATTTTTCTCCCTGGGGAGGGTGTGTTGGTAGCACAGTAGAGGGGGAATGGGCTGTAACATCTGCAGGGATCCTTCATTTGTGGGTTTGAGCCCTGCCACAAGCACCCTGGCCTGAGGAGGGCCTCAAAGCTTAACTGAAAAAAGGCGTTATCGCCCGTTGATACTTGACTATAGCATACACTTTTATAGTACGGAATAAGCCCCTTTATTTTCTTTACAGTGGCTGGGCCTTAATAGTTTCTGTTGCTGGAAGAGTTCTACTTTCGTTTTCCGTTTACTGTTCTAAAATTGAATGAATGGTTACCGAGTAACGATTTTTTCAAAATGACCTTCAACTTGCTCTCGCAGCTGACAGACAGATCGACGAATAAAGAAGCTGAAGATGAGGGTAGCCCTGTAGATGATGTTGGAGATGAAATTGATGATGAAAGTGATGTTGATTTTGATGAAGAGAAGGGAGAAGGTGATGGGCTAAGTCTAGACTCTTCCGAAGATGATGAATCTGAATGTAGATCTAGATCTAGTCCTAGCCCCACTGCCGAGATTGTGTTGTCAATTTTTTTCAATATACTGTAATATAACTGATACTTAGTGTTATATATTATAAGAAAGTGCATCCAATCTTCTATTTTTTGGTGTTTGAATTATGTTTGTACCTTCCTTGGTTTAAAATTTATGACAAGTTTTGTAAAACGTGTACTTTTGTAAATTAGAATTATGCCCCTTACACCCGCCTTAGGCCATTGTTAATTATGAGCTGGACCAGCCCTCTAACAGTTAAGATCACGTTATGAACTGGCTACACAAAAAAAAAACCAAAACAAACTTTCAAGGGAATTTCGGGATTTATATTTTTTTTTTAAAAGCTGGGCTTGATGATAATATTGACACATAACATAATTATACTCTGATAACAACAGCTTTTGAACACCAAGCCCAGAGGTCGTGTTGCAATCTTCATGGGCTCAGCCAGTGATACACCACATTGTGAGAAAATCAGATCAGTTTGTGCTTCCCTTGGCATCCCGTGTGAGTTGCGAGTCTCATCAGCACACAAACAAACAGACCAGACAATGAGGCTCCTTGGAGAATATGAGGGTAATTTCTAATTAAAAAAAAAAAATACTAAAGATTATAAAACAACCCACTGTTTATGTTTATGTGGAAATTCAATGAATTTAATTAACCTGTATAATGAGTAGTGAGGTTTTCTTAAGCATGCTCTTTTTACAATTTCTTGAATAATTAAATTCTATTTTTTTGTCTGTCTGCTAAATGATTTAAAGTCGCCCAGTTAATATCTTAATTGTATACCCATTTTCCTTAATGTTTAAAAAAATATGTTTTCTGAAATGTTCTATTTGTTTACATTACTGAAACGAAATCAATGAAATAAAAAACGTATTCTAGTTAAGATTTGCTTTGTGAGCATGAACTTGGAGACATATTTGAATGTCAATATATATTGTAGGTGAAGGTATCCCTACAGTGTTTATAGCAGTGGCAGGTCGCAGCAATGGTCTTGGCCCAGTGTTATCAGGCAATACAGCATGGCCAGTCATCAACTGCCCACCCATCTCGGCTGATTGGGGGGCTCAGGACGTGTGGTCAAGCCTACGACTGCCCTCTGGTAAATTACTCACAAAACAATATATTTATCTTGTCATGTAAAATATCTTTCGGGCCACAATGATTACTTATTTTAGTAATTTACTACTTAAATAGGGTCCAAATTGCTAAACTATGATGAAGAATCCTTTAACCAACTGTTTCACTTGTATACATTCAGCAAATGATAACGTAGTCTAACAAAGATCATCTCCAAGAGTTGCATAGGATTTATGGTGGGCAGAGACAGCTGTTACAATACAGCTGAGTACCTTCTTTTACATTGACGTTATACCAGATTTTTCAAAGCTATAGTTTAGAGGAAGTGTTTTGCTAGTTCTATTATAGCCAAGGTCGTGATATTACTGAGACAAATAATCTTATACTCTCAGGTAAAACTTGTTCTCTATCTTTAAAGCAGATGAATAACTTTTCATTGGATTGTTTAACCAAGTCTTATAACAGATGATCATAATATTATGACACATTTTCAGTTTCCCATTCGTCTTATTAACCCTATCACAGGTTTGGGCTGCCCGACAGTTACACAGCCGGAAGCTGCAGCCTTGGCGGCTGCCCAAATCTTAGGTCTCAATGATCATGTTGTTTGGTCCAAGCTTCGCGTGAAACAGCTGAACACCTGGATCTCTCTTGTGGAAGCTGATAGAAAGGTCAGGGATGACAAATAAAACCAGTGCCATCACCAGCACTGTTGCCTTGTCAAGCTTAAAACCAAGGGAGCCAATGAAATAAGGTCGCCATCATTTTTCTTTTTTCTGCTTTTTAGATGTCAAAGATAATAATATCTGATTGTATGCCATATATTGAGATTATTCCTTTTTCATCACAATTGCTTACAAGACATTACTGAGATTTAGCCAGAAGTTTTCTTTTGCTTAGTTAATGTAGCCATTTTCATTTTTCTTATATTTTGCACGTCATTTTTCAATAAATTTGTTTTTTTTTTCTTTACATTAGCATAATATTGGTATTCCCTCTATATGGGTATTGGTAATGCAATGGTTTGCAATCACTCTGAGGTCTGCAGGGACATTTTCATGCCTGTTTGAGCCCACCGCCATTGCTCATTTTGGCAAGCCCAAATCTTAATAGTGGATAGGAAGTCCTCTGCTGGTACCCATTTTGACAGGTCACAAATCCTAATAGTGAATGGGCTAGATGACACAATGTTGTATGTGTTGTATTTATTTGTCTTTTATAGTGAAGGCAGAACGTTAAATTCTAAGATCTGAGCTTGATTATTTTTTATTTGCCTGAACTATTAATGAAACTCTAAAAATATTTCATTTAAAAACAAATTGAAATTGTTATAATAATTTGTGATTGTACTGTACAGGTTTATTAGATCAAAAGAAATAATTTGTTGCACCATTGTTTTGTTTCTGTTGATCTCAGTTTCTTCATGTTTTATTTTCTTTTACTTAACCTGTCAGAAAAAGAAAAAATTACAAAATTTTGCATAGATAATCATGTAATCATATTGAATGAAAAGTAGGATGGCCTTGAATGACAACTTTATATAGTAAGCATCCTAGATATTGGCAATCTTTTTTTTTTTTAACTTTTGGCTTGTTGGACCATGCCAAATAATTTTTCTGTTATATTCTTATAGAGGCTTTAATTTTTTTTTTTTAAACATTGTTATTTGAATGTGTTTGTCTTTAAAAGGAAACGAAAGGCCATTAAACTCAGGGAGTATTAAGTTCATGTTTGTGTTTGGAAAGGTTGTTGAGAGACCAGCTGTTGATAATCAATTTTACAATTTTCAGATCCAGTTTTTTAACCTTCCTTCACGTAGGTTCTAAGAATAACTTTTCCTTATTTCTCACCGTATAGAGAAATTCTTCTTCCTCATCTTCAGTTTTATTATTTCATAGATTGAAGTGTTATTGTTCAAAAGGAGCAAGGTTGGTTTTTTGACTTCATCTTTATTTTTTTCTTCTCAGGTGCCATCTTGAACCCATAAAAATAGCTCATAATTTTGTTAATCGCAAACCTATACATTTGTTACTATATATATTGCAGTTAATCATCACAATAAAAATTTAATAAACATCTGGAGCTCACTGTTATCATCCCTGTCCTGAATAATTTTTATAAACTGTTGTAATTTGTTTTTGTCTTCATGTTATAACATTATGATAGACCACTTGCTGCAGGAGCATAGTGGCGCAAGTTTACTTTTTCTCATATACTTAACCAGAAAACAAAAAACATGCACAGAAAAGGAAATTACAGATTGAGAGGTAAATTGAGAATATGCAGCTTTGCATTTCATTGATGAATAATATTTTATTACACCATTTACAAACCTTGCCTTGCTTGCAAGTATTTAATGATGATTTTTAGTCTTAATTTAATAAAAATGTAAACAGAATGGGTAAAACTACCGTGTTCTCCCCTATCATTTCACTATAGTTTAAATAAGAAAAATTAAAACGAAATCTATTGTATTAGAAATCAAGGGAAGTAGCTAAACTTATCCTTTTTGTCAAAGATATTACTTTATTAGATATGCTCAAAGAAAAATGCTTGATGTTTTTTACCCATAGCATCATTCTATGATGCATTTTTGCATATCTTTGCTTTGCTTTGCCATTTTGAGGCACCCTTAATATATCTATTCCGAGAACAGTTAAAGTTGCACGAAGCATCAGTAATAGACATTGAGAGCTTTCTTCTCCTTCACAGCCCTTGTTAAAATTTTTCAAATTTCAACATTCTGGCACAGAATAAATTTATCTGGTTTTAATGTCCATCAAAAGGGTATAAATTAAATATTTCTTAAGTTTAACCAATATAAATATTAATGAAGTATCCAAATCTTATGGGAAACGGTGCCGTTTGCCACTTGGGATCTATTTGGCCTTCTTTCAAGACAAGTGGAGATAGCAAAATTACCTGATAAGAGCGCTGTCATTGGCCAAGTGCTTGCTTCAAAGGATCACTCTAACCCCTAGCAAAACAAGGACAATTTTTTTTTTTTCAGTTTCCATGGGGCACATATTTTCTTGCCAGAAGAGAATTCAAACTGGGGCTAAATGTGGTGATGTCTTATCTTGCGTGCGCTTAATAGAGATAAATGAACAAATGAGCTTCTTTTCAGCCTAGATTTAGCCTAGCTTACCCATTTAGATTTTCAGCCAGTAGGCCTACATGGAATTGAGTGTCTTGTGTTTTAAAGTGCTCCACGCCACTACGTGTATAATGTTGACAAATGCAATTGTCCTGTAGAGTCATACCATCCAGAAATCGTAAATGTTCTGAAAATTGCGCAAATACTGGAGACCATAAAGTTATCTGATCCTGATGCTAAATGAATTGCGGTTTTCACCCCATACTACATTTATACTGGTATTAGCTTTTAAGTATAAAAATATATATATCCTCCATCAGTCTGTATCTTGACCTCTACTCCTGTCTGAAGGACATCCCCGACCTTGAAAGAACTTAGAGGATTTGTCTAATGCTGTTGTCTGTTGAGGGAAAGGAAAAAGAAAAGTACTTCAAGTACATCAGCAATATTTCATATGCTAACTGCAAATGTGATTTGATTGTTTACCTATTGGAGATCTGTTAGTAGCACTAGTCATGTAACTACTACTGTAAACTGTGGTAAGAAAATTATCATATACCTTGCTTTTTTTAATTTTAAAGAAAGAAAAAAAAATCTTGTTTGTCTAACCTCTCCCTTTCCCCTTTTTCTTTTAGAACTTGTACTTTCTGAATTGAAATTTTATATCTCCCTATCCTTTCTCCGATTTCTCTTGGTCTCTCAAAAGTCTCTCTCCCCCCTTTCTCTAGTCTTTCCATGGCTATCCCAGCCTCATGTTCTCTCTGTTATCTCCCAATTGTTCTGCAACTCACAGTAAGCACCCTCATGCCTGCATGTCGTCTAGGGGATTTGGGTCCACGTCTGAAGTAAGTACTAAGTCCAATGGATACGTTCTTTCGCAAGTCGTTCTCGTATTGTGTATCATTCTATGTCAGCAAATATGGGAAGCAAAGAGAAAAATCATCCCAATTAATTTGATTCTTTCATTTACCAAAACAAAATTTATAGAATTTGAATTACATGTACTTACAAAACACGCTTTTTGAAATACAAAACCAGTACAGCAAACGAATAATTAGAGATGCACAATCTTTGAAATATGAGGTTTTTACAATAAAGAAGTATACCAAGAATTCACAAAAATAAGGACAATTATATTGGGGAAAAAAATCCTTGCCTTACAAGTTACAAACTTTGTGTTGTTCTTTTGCTACAGTTTTGTTTTGCTGATTGATGCCACAAATCTTATGTTACTTTTGCTGCAAAATGGTTATCAGATAAAAAAAAGTCCTCTAATATTAATTTTTTAAACTCTTTTTCATGTACACAGCAGTTGCTCTGAAAATTTATGATGGAATTATATAGATGTGGAAAGGCTTGCTTGTAATATATAGATAAAATTACCTATGTATACGAAATACAAATATTAAATATGATGGAGATGTCACCAATGTAGGACTAGTACAAAAAATTTGAGTTGAAACACTTACCGCCACCCACTTGTGTTCAAGAACCTGGGTTGCAGTTAGCCGTTTATCGGCATCAATATCCAACATCCGTGATATCACATCCTGCAAAAGAAAAGGAAATTTAAAGTGGTTTATTTCTGAGATAAAGAATCTGACTCGATATAAGAAGCCTGTGGCCAACAGAAAAGAAAACACCTGTTTGTATTGAGTGTTGTATAATGCCAATAAAAACTTAGGAGCAACAAGCTACATAATTTTTGAAAAGGTGTGATTTATATAGCTATATTTTTGGATCTTTTTATTTTTAGAGCTCAGAAGTGGCCTCAGTTTCACTACAGTGTAAAATTTTGATAGCATCAGCAATATATATGGCATATTTAGATTTCTTTCTTTTTTTTTTTATCAAGCATAGTAAATGTATTTTGGCCAAAAGCAATTTTTCTGAATAAACTTCAGTCCAATATGTATTAAAGAATAAAAATACATGTATCTCTAATTAAAAAAAAATGCTTGCAAACTGCCAAAGCGCAAGTATTTACACTTTAGTCACTAATTTCTTCTTGTCAGCTTCAAATGCATCTCTTCAAAGTAATAAAAAATATATATGGATATTTAATTTTGATTGATGTTTGGAGTGAACGGCACAGTCATAGGCAGAGAGAGAGAGAGAGAGACAGAGAAGTCCTTGTTGCATTGCATAAATCAATACTCCACAATATTAAAATAATTTACAAATGTTCGTAATCTCAAATTAGTCTATTCTCTCAATCATAAACATCCAATGACAATTTGGAACCACAAGTGATAGAACTGTAATTTTTACTAAAACTCATGGGCATAATGGTTTGATTGATTTCATCCTCACAATCACCCATTTTCAGAGCAACAAAGAGCGGCTTTTAGCTCACTACAAGGTCGATGAAAACGGCTTTTATTATTTTCACATAATAGTATAGTTTTTGAAAAGGGTTTTGAGCACAACTTTACAATTTTGTTTGATTTCATATAAGCTATTTTCTTCACAAAATACTCGATCTATTGTTAGTTTCCTTATTCATTTATTTATTCATTTGTTCATTTATTTATTTTTCTTTTTTTTTCTTCATACAATTCCAAATGATGTGAAAATGTATAATTGTCACGACGAAAAGGCTGGCAGTGCATATATCTCGTGAACATTACCTTAGCAGAAGCACTTATATCATCCCAGTAAGGACTAGGAAATTTAAAATTGCCTTTCATAATCATATCAAACAGCTCGTCTTGGTTTTCTGTGGGGCTGGAAAGCAACAACAACATAATCGTTATTATTAAATAGAAGTGACCTTTAACTCTTAAATACATGTATATATATATATATAATTATGTAATATGATATATAGACAGGGCTTGACCAAGGCACGAATTTAATTTAAATTTAAGCACTTTCCTTGAATAAGAAAAATGATATGTACATCTTATTCTTAATTAGTAGTTGAATTGAATTGAAAAATAAAATAATGTGACTTATGAGTAAGAGAATTTATATTAAAATACTACGGTTACACAAAAATAAATACATGCAGTTTATTATCTTATGGTGATTAATTTTTTAAATTACATAACTGCGTTTGTTCATATGCGCATGAGGCTAATGCCTGATTTAAAAAAAAACATGCTGGTCCCAACCTGAAAAGAGGGTTGGATTTAGGAGTATTATACTTTATCCAGGGTTAGCAGCATAGAATCCTGCCTTAATTAAAAAAAAAAAAATAAAAAAAAACTGAATAAACTCGTCTTTGTTATGAGTAATGACTTCTATGCAGCGCACAAATCTCCCAGCCTTGCTTTTTGCTGCCATGCAGTTATCGACATGAAAATTATAAATCCACCTACTCACACAACATGCATTTTAAGATTAAATCTGGCTTTCTGAAGATAGATTCTGGTGGATCAGAGATTTAGAAAATTTTCCAATACATGTACATTGTTTTTATACACTAACCTTGAGAAGGGAGGGAATCCACACAACAAAATATACGCTATCACACCCGCTGACCACACGTCTATCTCCAAACCATAACTGTGGAAAAGCAATATATACACTTGTGCAAGGGTCAAGGACATCGTTTTTCAGACAGCTTAAAAAGATAATTTATTACTTTAAATGTACACTTGTAAATAAAATCAACCTTTTGAACCACTGCTTTTTGTGCTGTTACCATAAGAAATTTATGAAACAGAAAAATTATAAGTATAAGATTCGACATATGTTTTGCGCTATCTAAACTGATCCTTTTATGTCACCTTTCAGTGTTAAATAAAGGGAGGTTGGCCCAAGTTGCTTATATCAATAATCGATGACCTCAGATAGACCTAGGTCTTGGAAGTAGAGGAAAAGTTTTCCTGGCCACGGTCTGTGTTTCGCAAGTTTAGTGAGGATCTTATGTTATACAACTATAGTTGTCCCCGTCCAGCAAATGACGATAGATAGATAGATAGATAGATAGATAGATAGATCTAGGCCTTGGGTATGGTGACAGTTGCCACCAACCAGAAAAAAAAATTCGCGGAAAGAGACAGAACAAAAGTAATCACGAATTTTTAAAAATAAAATTACCTACTGCTATTATAATTATGTTTTATCCTATGATAAAGTATTGATAAAAATGATAATGGATCTTAAACTTGTAGTAAATAAATATTTTTTGACTATTATTATTAAACAAGTCCTTTAGCTTTGATAGGCTTAGACTTCAAGGTAAAAAGCGCGTTCACATCTATCAACAAAACCAAGGAATGAAATAAATGTATACTAGATGCGTTAACCCACAAACGACGTCCGCAGCCTATTTGGGATTTTTTCACACCTCGTGACTTGGAGCTTTGAATTTTTTTGGATGTATTATCACACTACTAATCATATAGTGTTGCCTACCATGACATAATAGGTTTGAGACTAAATTGCATCATTTGATTACATTAAAAAAAAAAACAACAAATAAACGCTGAGCAACGTGTGCATGAAGAAGGCTCAATATTTTAATGGTACACTATGTGCACAAAGTAAGGTCTAACCAAGTGATTATTTTACACATTAACACCTACCCTGTCTCTGCAATGATCTCCGGAGCGACATAGGTCGGCGTCCCACACACTATATATTGTGGACCGTTCACCTCTGTGGCCAGACCAAAGTCACCAAGCTTTAGAGACTTCGTGCCGTCATCATGCTGACGGATCTGCCCAAAGAGAGAGCGGCACAATCGTTTGGCTTGATGTTTTACTGACAATTTATTAAAAAAATCAAAATTTGGGAATGTATTGCTCACAGAAATCTTCCCATGTTACTTCTAGAAATTTAATTGTTTTACAGTAAGATTATTATTTTGTTTACCGTTGCAAAGCCATAGCAAAGCGACGTTTACGAAATGTAAATAATTAAACTAGCTTTGCACTCATTAAAATTAAGAACCAAAATATGATTCTACCCTTCTCCATGAAATTTCTCCTCTACTTTCAAAAAGAACGGCTCAACCTCACTGCTCAGGATCCTAGGATGTTTACAAGAGCCAGGTGGTGCAAAAATATTGCTTTAAGAGCTTCAGTATCTCTACTGCTTTAAAAAAAAGTGCATATATATATATATTTCGCTCTTTGTTTTCAAATTTTATCAGAACAGTACTTCATGATAAATACCCGCACGATTTAGCTGCAAATATTTTACTATGTATTTTTCCCTCTTGTTGTGAGTGAAAACTTCATCTTGGTCTGCCTTGAACCTTTACACATAAGCACCCTAACTTTCAACTTTACCACAACCTGCCCACTATTGTGTAATACAGGACGTACTTGATGTAACTATACAATTAGAGTTTTCGTGTTCCACCTACCAGAATGTTTTCAGGCTTAACATCTCTGTGTACTATATGGAGAGAATGAAGATACTCGAGAGCACTGGCTAAATTGTAGAGCATGCCGCTAGCATCCTGTTCTGTGTACTTGCTTGAGGTGTTGGCGATTGCATCGAAAAGATCTCCACCCTAGGAAATATTTTAAAAACCAAGCTGTTTTTTTCTTATCAATAAATAATTAAATGTAAAATACATTATTTTTTTGTGTGTTTTGCCTGACGTTGCCCAAAGTTTTAGATATGTCATCTTTTCTCTGTTATTTGGCTTTTTTTCTAAGCTTCACGTTCTGCTTTACAGTGATCCACCATCCATATTTACATGTAGCTGTTTCCTTGTTTATCTAATGACTCAAACCAAATATTCACCATTTTTTTTTTTGAGATGCAGAAACTAAGAAAACGGATCCAACAGTTTCTAAATTGTTGCCTCTCCATACCAGTCCAATGAATAAAAGCGCCGTAAATACCATAACAGCAACAACAACAACTCCAATAAATCAGATTTTATCCATTTGAAGAAAAAATCCATATAATTTAACTAAATCTTCTTTGCCATCTCAATAGTTTACATGCCCACCAGGTATGATCCTTTTTCTTCTACCAAACATAGTTATTTGTCTTTTCTCAGTATCTAAATTAGAATGGAAGGAACTAAATACATACGTAAAAAGTCTACCACAAACTCAAGCACCTTTTTCAAAAAATCTAAGGTAACTAAGATATTCTTGATTTCTAGAACTCTTAAAGAGATACCCTTTTTCATTTCATGCCTTATACAGTTGGCAACAGTTGGTAGTTTACAATGATAGTAAAGGCCACATAATTTTTCTCGTTAAAAGTTTTCTAGTAAAATAATCAGACTTTTTTAGAACATCACTATGAATTGGCGTTGCGCATCTAATGAGCTAATCAGACTTTCTAAACATAATCGTTGGCGCAACATTTTATTATAGTGGACTCAATTCTATTATTTGAGCGCATTGCAAAATCCAAAACCCAAATCAATCTTATCAATGTAAGAAAAATCATTTACGGACTGAGAAGGAGTAAACAATTACCAGTGAAAGAATAAATTCATATAAAATTAGATATTAGTATAAGAGCAAGGTGACAAGAAAGAAAAAACAACCAATAAAACGGTGGTCTGTGTCTCTTTGCTTTGTGGTTAATGAACTTAAAGTATTGGTGAGTAACCACTCTTGTGGCGATTTGGTCATCATGATTATGAAAAAACGTTGTATGGGTAATATTTAGGATGTATATATTCATAACAGATTTTCAAATGAAGCAATTCTTTTTACGCCATTATAGTCAAAAACTTTAATCGAATACAACTCGCAAAAAATCTTTCGATCACAAAAGCAATGATATGTGACCTGACCTCTGGCCATTTTTTCAGTTGCTTACCTTGACTAGCTCCATGACATAAAATATGTGATGCTGACTAGCAAAATCTTCAAATAGCCGAACAATGTTGGGATGTTTTACACAGCGGAGGATGCGAACTTCGTTGTCTATCATTTTCTCCTTTTCAATATTCGCACAAAAA
>BLXT01000945.1:1692954-1712332 GCA_019648995.1 Plakobranchus ocellatus
AGAGAGAGAGAGAGAGATAGAGAGAGAGAGAGAGAGAGAGAGAGAGAGAGAGAGAAAGAGCGCCAAATGTCGACGAGTAGACGGATAGACAGACAGACGTGTCAAAGGAAAATACAAGATTAAGAGAGGTTCAGACAACATCGGACGAAAAAGGATGTAGATAGATTATAACATAGTTAAGCAGACAGAAAAAAAGCGCTTAGAGGGAATAAAAATTGTTACAGAGAATCAGAGCGAAATGGGAAAGGGGGACTCGGGGGGAGGGGGCGGGGAGGGCACATAAGAAAAAGAGAGGAAGTAAACAGAAAGAGATAAATAGAAGGGAGAGTTAGAAAGAAAGAGTCAGACAGATGGATAGACAGAGATACCAAAAGACCAAGATTTCTAACCGGGAGATATATAACTGACTATTCCGCTATCAAGCTGGAAGGCTGGCCAAATGGCTAAAGGACATTGAAAGTGAGAAACTTTTGACATTTGCAAAATATGTTTTATATAATTTTTAAATAAGAACCCAAACGAATATCATGATTAAGAGCAAGTAACATGCTACAGAAATCTAAGCTGTTCATCTTTACCTTGAAGGCGTACACGCAGAGGCAGCAGAGCCACTCTTCGCATGCATCTTGCGGAAGAGTCGAGTGTATGAACATCTGCGGAGTACACAGAGAACATGAACTCCAGAGCATTATCTTGATTTTTTGCCAAAAGCAATCAGCTAGTGTCTACTCGTTTTAAGTTTAAAATCAACAGTATGAATAAAACGGGTTTTTTTTTAATTTAAAAAAGCCCACAAAACAAAACAAATGATAAAAAGCCTGGTCCATTTTATAGTAAATTAATCCTAAACAAATTTTCTTGTGGCAAAACGTGAAACATTGTTAAAATAAATCTTGTTTTAAGAATGGTACCAGCTATATAGAATAGAACAAGAGGAGAGAAAAAGAGAGGAGTGTTAGAGTTGGGGAGGGAAAGAGAGAGAGAGAGAGAGAGAGAGAAAGAGAGAGAGAGAGAGAGAAGAGAAGAGAGAGAAAGAAAGAGAGAGAGAGAGAGGGAGAGAGAGAGAGAGAGAGAGAGAGAGAGGAGGGACTCCGGAATTAACGTTTTGCCCTTCTGTTGACGGGCTTCAGCGACATTGGCTTTTTTATTTAATTCTGTCATAAGATAAACCATGAAAATACACATTGTTCTGCGTTCTACATCTTGTTCCAGAATTCAAAGTTTTCAGCAACGTCAATCTGCCTACCTCACCTCTTCAACCATGGAACTTTTCTAGTTAAATACGCCAAGATTTTATTATATACTGTAGGCTGTTGTGAGTCTATTGGATAATATTACAAAAACACAGAGTATTTGAATTTCAACAGGAGGAGGCTGATACAGTGGCGTTGAATGGAGAGAAAATGCAACAGGGTAAATATTTGAAACGCATCGGTATCTTGAAAGAAATGCAATGCAGAAATCAGAAATGGTTAAGAATGGAAATAATTGAACAAGATGGAAAAAGTATGATAACCTAATCGACGTCGCGTAGATCTATAAGGTTTCAACTATTAAAAGCAGTATTGGAGACAGAAGACATGATGGTATACACAACAGAAAATTGAGAATAGTTTTGCAATTCACTCACACAAAGAGCAAAGAGCTGCATGTAATTGTCTCAGCAGGTCACATGTGGAAGAGAAAAGTTGAAATTGTTTGCCAAATATTGCTTTGAGACACAATGTAGGGCAGGAGAAAGAGTAGTAGACTAGCCATCACTTACATCAACTAACTGAGAAAAAACACCTACCTTATCACTGAGGCATTGAAGAAGGTGGTAAGTAAGTATAAAGACTGAAGACAAGTCCTCTTTAATGTCAGGAAACTTGAATTATTGACTACTGCTGACTAATGTTTATATGATGCCTTCCTAAGTTGACCTCATAATGAAGACCCGTTCTGTTTTGAGATCCTCAACAATCATGAGCCAAACATATTTCTGCGGCTTCCACTTTACCTCTCTATTTCCTTTGTAAATGTTCAACTCTTGCCATAAAGAAGTATTGAGGATACGTAGCTTTTAGAAGCCTAACTCAGAGTTAGGGTGCTATTGGCGTACGCCAAAACGATTTAGGGTGGGTTCAAACGCAGCGCAAGCGCCAAGCTTAACCGGGGCCAAAGAGTCTGAGATTCCCAAAGTAGTGAACGAGCTACTTGGCGGAAAAAAAACAAACAAACAAATCAAATGGAACATATACTTTTGAAAAGAAGGTCAATAATGAAAAAAAAAAAAAAAGTCATTGCAATAAAGAAAAAGAACTAACCGTTCTGTTGCCATTCTGTTTGTGCGCTTATCTGTTTCAAGCCATCATCAGAGGCCGATTTAAAAAAAAAAGGCTTGACTTAACTTAAATTCCTTCTTGGCTGGATACCTTTCATCTTTTTACGATACATTTTGACTGAAAATATAAGCAACACCCTAAATCAATTACTTTTTATATTATATTATTATCTTACATTGGGTATTTTACACTGAAATAATACCCTTTATCGTTTCCCCTTTTGTAAAATAATGTCAAGACCCGCGTAAACCACGCAGTCGGGCTTACAAGGTCAATTTTTCTTTATACCCGGTACCTAGGGTGGCGATTATTGTTGCTTTCACCCGGTGATTCGACTGAGGAAAACATGTAGCAGTTTACCTGCATTTTCTTCTCAACAATATTATTCTGAGGGAATTATTGGTAATTATGTTGTCCCAATCGTGGTCTCAGAGAACGTCCTAGGCCTATCCACGACATTAGGGCCCATCTGGAAAAAAATATTTCAAGCTTTTCACAACCCAGGGGCCCTCACACCCTGGCTTTCAAAATGAATCACATATTCAACCCATGAAAATATGCATATGATATTAGATTGTGAAATAGCAATAATTCCGGGATCAATAATTCAAATCCATAGTGTGCATAAATTTACTCTGTTACAGGAACTCACTCACACACTTTTATCTATACAAAAATCTCTTCTAATTTTAAAATAAATATACATTATGCACACCACGAATTAGCTGCTGTTAGATTAGAAGGAGAATTTCACTTTATCGGTGATCCTTTATTTTCCCGAACTCTTGGGGAAAATAGGTCCAATCCTTATTTTCCCGAATGCTTTTGGTTTCACTTTGAGTGCATTGGAATGACAGGTGAAGACGATCCCGATAATTTAGCGTTGATATGTAATCAGTGTCTTTTTTTTTTTTTTTTTTTTTAACTTTTCTGTTCTTTTTCATCCACTTCCCACTTCAAAGTAGTGACCGAAGGTCATGCAGGTCACACGAACAAATAGTATGGAGAGAACCCTGCTGAGTTGTTTAGCGCATAGGCCATACGAGGAATCATAGGGACTTAGACCATGGGTTGACTTTGCTTTTGCTTCTAGAACATATCGACATGCTTTCACCTGAAAGTCCTGTCTGTTCGGAAAAATAAGATCGGACTCCATTTTCCGAGCATTCGGGAAAAAAAAGGTCGGCCAAAAAAAAATTGTTTTTTCTTCAAAGGAACGAAGAAATAAAAACAGCCAACGTAAAGAAAGCACTTTTGCTTGAATTTAATTATACCAATCTAGATATCTTGGTCTAGCGGGCCCCATAAAAAAAAAAGGACATTCTTGTATTATTAGAATCAAGAATTCAGTTTCTAATTGAGATTAGTCACCAGTGTAATGTCGACTTCCTTTGTGTAGGCCTAAATGTTGACGATGTTTACCAGAATCATCTTTAGACATATAACATGTACGTTACAATTACTCAATAAAACTTCTGATGTAAGCTGATTCTTAAAAGAAAACAGATTGAGTTAGCCTATTTGTTTTTAAAAAAGCCAAAAGCCGAAGCCTGTTTTGTAAACTCTAGCCTTTTTACTTCCATTTATTGGCCACTCCTTCCAGCCAAAACGTGACGTTTTTGGTGCCCATTTACTCTTTGGTTTGGTAAATAGCGAATCCCAATAATTTTTTCTCCCCCCTGCGCATCTTTTATGGAATGGATAATTCTATTTGTTATTAATTTTTATTTGAAGTTTGACTCATCTTGTCATATATTTCAGTGATTATATTCGTTAACTTAATTATCCTTTCCTCACGATGTTTTCCGAACGTCATGTGTCTATAAACATTATTCTTCATCTGACTGCACTAAGCATTTGGTTTTTGAAAATTTTCACTCCTTTTGTTAGGCCTATCAAAAAGATTCTAACGATCTTCGTAACTCTGTACGTTATATTGCTCTCACTCCTCCACTGATCAAGGCTGCTTTTTTTTTTTTTTTTTTTTAATTGGCAGGTTCTGACTACAAAATTATGAGCAGAAAAAATGTAACGATCATAGAATTGAAAGGTATGATCTTAATGAGCAGATAGGTAATTAAACAAGAAGAAACAAACGAAGAAGGGAGAAGAAAAATGTGATATTTATTTGATTTTTATGAAAGGCCGTGTCCGCTATGCCTGTGCATGTATACTGCTTTAACTGTACCACTTTGAAAAAACCTGGCGTAAATTTAAAGCGAAAGGAAAATCTCGGAAAAACTAACCCTGTTAAAATCGCTGGTGCAAGGCAGAAGTGTTATTGACAGCTTTTTAAAATTAAAAGAAGGATCAAAATAGAATCTAGATCTAGATCTAAACTTTGATTTTAGAATCGGATTTGTTTTCATCAGCAACAATGTAAGTTACAAGCGGATAAAAAAGGTGGAAAAACTTCTGATTATACACACAAAGCAATAGATGTCTATTCCATGACGAACTGAAGCTGAACTTAAACTTAATGAAGGCATTTGAATCAAATAATCAGACACTAGATTTCTAGATCTATATCTAAATATGAACAATTTTAAAGTTGAAAAAAATGAGTAATATTAACAAAATGTTTTCATTCATGGGAATGTCTTGTGTAAACTTTTGGAAAAATTCACCCTCGTAGCGCATATTCAGAGACAGCTTTAGCTAGAGCGGATCCTGAGTGGTAGGCGGGCGAAGTTTGGTCACTGTAAAAAAATGGAATTTGGCAGAGAGGGTTTGGGCGATTGGTTGTGTGCATTGAAACTACTTATTCATGACTTTGTTTGCTATAAAAACTATTGAAACCATACACTTTTTGAATGCTAAATAATTCATTGTTTTACCATTTCATTTTTTTTCACAAGAACAAGGGGCAGGGTGTACAGAGATTGGGGCCTATGCTAACTGGCTCTCCTCAAGGACAAAGGCTTGCCTGCATTTTGTAGCATTGCCTTTCAGTAACAATTTATACTCAATCTATCCTAGAATTAAATCCAATGAGCACAAAATCATAAGCCAAATTTTAATTCTAAGACTAGGATTAGAAAACAATACATAGACCACAGAGCAATTCTAATTTGCTATCCTCTTTATTCTCAAACAAGCCAAGGCTGGGCCTACTCTCAAGTCTGGGTCATTGACTTGCATTATTGAACAAACTGTACCAAGTGAATTGTAAAGCGTCTCCTAAGTTTTCAAGTAATAAAGTATCCTTTTGTGTACAACAGTATTGCAATACATGTAGGCCTATAACTTTTGCTAGAACTATTGGCCTTAGTGTCACCGTTCATTGACATGATGTGTATGTGTATTGGTAATGGGAAAGGGGAGTGTTCAAGACCTACCTTCTACCTAGAATGGGTCAGTAACCTTGCTCTCATTCTAACAGTAAGAACACGCACAAAGCATCCCTCAACCCTATCATACACACTTACTCTTCTAGTTCTAAGTTATACACACGTACAGAGAATCATAAAGACAAGGAGGTAGGGCCAAATGCCTCCCCTTCCTCATCATCTGTCCTTCTCATAGGGCCCTACTTCACATCAATAATATTATGTCAAGAAGAAAGAAACCTGCGAAATTTGTCTAGGATTTCATTCGTCAATAATTACAGAGATTACACAGTAATCCACATGATTGACACCTGAATGATATAGGAGAACTTTGACTTAGAGGCAGGTCTATCTGCAAAGCCACTATGTCAGCTTCCCACTGTTACCAGGTGGGAGGGGCAAAGCCGATAAACCTGCTCGCCATGCCTTCCAAATTTCCTCCACAGTCAAGCCGATATACCGGCATGGCGGGGATCTTGGGTTAATGATCACCCATTCCTTAATCTATTATGTCGGTCAAGTTTTGACTCATATCAGCTTCAATTCAATGATTATATTGATATATTAAAATATAAAACAAATGATGCAAAATGAAGTTGTCCCTTTCACATTAGTTAAGAATTATAAATACTGTGATGTGACAAGCTGAAAAGCAATCTTACATCTATAGATTTTCTTTTCTTTAGTGCATAATTGGGCAATCATTACCATCTGCGGTCCCTATGAATTACTGCTGTTTTGTTCAGGCCTACCGATAATACTTACGAAATGAAAGGTTGTAGTTGATAAGGTCTGATTAGATTTCTAGAAACTAAATGCAAGATATCTCAAGAAATTCAAGTGCTTCATTTTTACACTATTTAATGCGTTTTATTTCAAAATCGGACCTTATTGACTAAACCTCACTTCATTTTGTCAGTTTAAAAATCAGTTTCTAAGGGACTGCAGATGTAAGGATTACTCATATTTGGAAGTCTTGCCAAAAAAATGCTTTTAATATGGTAGTGATGCAGATATCAGGCCAAGATTTTTTTAGATTTAAATTCTATCGTCATTGAAATTTTCATGGAGAGTCCGACTCTGAGATGGAGCTCTATTACGGAAATTTCCATGGAGATTCAGGATGCTTTGTAGAATAGCTCTGCTTTTAAATGTGCAGCTCAGTTGATGATCCAAAAGTTCCCTTGAAGTTTTTAATCAAGTACTGCTCTGTGCTGTTGCATCATCAAAACATGGCATACATCTTTTTCTTTTCTACAAGACAGACTTTTACTTTTCAATTCATTACATAATTTTTCAGGTCTGAATATTGGAAGTCAGTGCCAAGAAAATTCTGTGATTTCTGCAAGTGCTGGATAACGGACAATAAACCAGTAAGTGTCAATTTGTACGTTTTTTTTTACTTGGTGATTCTGTTAAAAACAATTTATGTATTTGTAGTATCACAATAAAGTTAAATCCATGCTGTGGTGATGTGTTTTTGTCAAAAGTACAGGTGATTTGTTTGACCTGGGTCACCTGCTTATCTGTAAAGATACACTTTTAATCAGGTCGTATGACTTTTGATAAGATTGGACAACTTGCTTGTCAAAATAGAGTCAAAAATTCTCCATTGGAATCTGAATTTTCAGATTCACTAGAAGGCTCTCCACATCTATTACTTACTTTTGTGGTCTACAACAAAAGTGTCAACCCTCCATTTCAATCCATGGATGGTTTTTGATGTGCTCGCCTCCTTTCTATATGATTATTTTTGTATGTCTCCCAAGTTATTTTTATTCAATCACAGGCCCCAAGAATGTTGTCTGTTGGGCCCATAGGGTAGCCAATATCAGCTGGCCTAGATCTAATCCAGATACACATCATCCATCTTACATGGATGTAATGATTTAAAAAGTCATGTTTCACCCTTTCTCTCTGTTTTTCTCTCTCTCTCACTCTTTTTCTCTGACATTGTGACTCCTTAATATTCCTCGAGATCTCCCTGATAGGTTCATATACTACTTGACAGTCTTTCTCTACCCATTTTCCAACTCTTTATCATATATCAAATCTTAAGTAAATGATAGGGAACAAAACCTATTATATAACTGAATTTCTCTTGAAAGTAAAGATTAAATATCAAATCTCCCTATGCCAATTTCACATATCCGATAGACACAGAGCAACCAAGTTGTTACCAATAATTAACAACATAGTTGGATTTGGATTTCTTTAACATCTATGTGCTTTCACTCAATCTGATCCCAGTGTGATTTACATTGTTCTTGACTTTGCCGATTTATGTTAAAGAATAGTGGTAACAAGAAGTTGAAGAACAGGCATACAGCATTTATTAATGGTTCCAATAGTGTATCAACTTGATTTTTCAGTGTAAAACTTTTGTATACATTTCTGTAGAGTGTTCACTTTTTTTCCTGCCATCGCTGGCACTGTAGTTTCCCTCAGCTGCTGCTCTCTCTATCAATATTATGTTTAGCTTCCTCTGAATCACCCTCGCAGCCTCCTCATCTTCACATCCTGACTTTATCTCTGATCATCCCTCAGAATCTTAGTTCATAATAATCATTGTCTCTCTATTTGCTTAGTCAAGAGTTTGCTTCTTTACACGAGTAACATGTATGTTAGAGTGATATTGAGCCATTACATTAGGTTACATGATACTGATATTGACCATGCCATTGTCTAGACAACAACCTTAGGGTATTAGAAAAGAATTTATTTTTAAATATAGACCTATCCATACACATTATCAGCTGAGCTATATGGGTATCACTGGGAAGAAACGTCTTGAGTTCTTTAGTTGGAGTAAATGAGGAAATCCAAACTTTCAAACTTTATGTTTTAATCTCTTGCCAAAATCTACTGCCCAAGACCCTCTTAACTCCCCTTTTGGTATCCATCTCCTCCTCCTCTTCTGCCTTTTAATTCTCACTAACTGAGTCCTCGTTGTCGTCCTCCTCCTGTCTTCCTCCTCCTCTTCTTTTTAATATTCTTTATTGTCTGTTCTTCTCCTTTTACTCTTCCTCCTCTTCTTTTGCCCTCTTCTCCATTCTTTTCTTCTTATTTCTCTTCGTCTTCCTTTCCTTCTTCCTTCTCCACTTTCTTCTATCTCTTGTGCGTTTTCGTCCTCTTCTTTTTTCTCCATTATTGTCATCATCATAGTCACCATAATCATCATCATCTTCTTCTTTTTCTTTCTTTTTTCCCTTCNCCCCCCCCCCCCCCCCCCCCCCCTCTTCTTTTTCTGTTTTCCTTCTATTCCTTCTATCTTCTTCTCCACCTTCTTGTCCATATTGGCACATATATAGATAGAAAGATATAGATATAGCTTTTTTGTACATCGATTCTTCTTCCGAGATTTGACTTTGAGTTCTACAAACTTGATCTTCAGAGGCGGGGAATGTAAATTCTAAAAAGGAATAGAATTTAAAATTATCTTCACCTTAAACTCAGGAGAAATTCCATAAAGATTCCTGAACAAATTTAGTGGTTTGATCAAAAATATTCTAAGATTTTAATGAAATGTGCTTGCTTAGGTAGCACAATACTAATAGATATTCTAAAGAAATTATAATGATAAAAGCATGAGTTGAGACTGCTAAGAATTGTTCTCTTTATCTATTGTCCATATACAGATTATTCGAAGGTGAACAGTAATATTGTTTTTTTTTTTTTTTTATTATTTTTCCAAACTGTTTCTATTTCTTACATCCTGCTTTGAAAGATGATGTTTAAAAATTCACCATTGGCTCATGTTTCATTTCTCAAGCAGTCTGACTCTTAGTCTCTCTTATTCTCCCAGTCTCTCTGCCCTTGTCTCATGCTCTGTAAATATTACTTCTTAATCCCTACAACCTCTCTCAGGGCAAGTTCAAGACTCCTTCTAGAAGAAAAACACAACTGTTTTAATTCTTTGTTTATTTCATTTGTTGGGTCTATGGCTCATTTGCTGCTGCTTCTTTAATGTGTGGTCTGGTCTTATGAGACTTAATTATCATTGCTTTTGGCGATATCATCGGGTCCTGTACGACCCACTCACCATTAGAATGAGTCATGGTCAGAATCAGCTACAATATGGTCACATGGGTGTTCCTCGGCAGATTGAATCATCCTTTGGGTATACTTGAGATCCATAGTATTTAGGAAAAATTACCATACCAAACCTCAACTTTGTAATTAAAATGAATTCTAAATGGCAGCATCTAGACCCAGTCACTGCTGCACAAGTTATAATTGCAATATTTTAAGATGATATAAATTGGAAAGTTTCTTAAGTATAAAACAACATATCTGCGATTTTCAACCGAATAAGAAAAAGTAAAAAAATATGTGGAAAACGTGCTTTTTAAAAAAACGTGGAAATATATTTATAAATTTAAATAGTAATGTGCGGCAAGTAGGACGAACATGCCACTGATCACTGATAGTGCTAAACACCTTTAATGAAATGTATTGCCTTAGAAATCTAATGAAAAGCGATCTTCAAACACACATATAGTCACAAGGCTAACAAAATTGCATAACTCAGGCTTATAACAAAATGCTATTTTACTATTATTGTATTCCTGAACCTAACAATGTTAATATTATAATTATATTTTGTAAAAGTGTAACACAATTCTCTTAAACCATGAAAATCAATAAAATAGAAATTGGAGTCTGAAAGAGAAGAAAGACCCTTGAATTTTCCTTGAATTATAAAAAAAAAATGATATGCACCATTATGTCACCTCAATGATGATAGTATAGATCTTTTGACCATGTTCATAAGGAGATATTCAGTTTTTTTTCTTTAAGCAAGAGTAAATCATAAGCTTACACATCATGCAGAAAACTCGACATATATCCAAAATATAGTTTGTGATTATCCAAGTAAATTGAAGCTTTAAAGGGAGAAGATTACATAATGTTGTTTGAATAATTCTTCAGTATTGTAGACTAATATATTGACAATCTCATAAATTTTTCTTTCCCAGAGTGTTGAATTTCATGAGCGTGGTAAAAGGCACAAAGAAAACGTTGAGCTCAGGCTGAAAGAGGCAAGGCAAATGAAGTCAAGGACAATTATTTTAAGAGAGAACCATTTAAAAAGTTTCTTGAAATTTAAATATAATATGGCTGTGATTACATATGAGTTTAACCTCCTGTAGAGGGACAGAACTTTTATCATCATATCTTCACATTATTTGAATGGAAAAAATGAATATATCATTAGCTCCAATTATTGAAAATAATTAAAAACAATTTTTTTTTGTAAGGGATTAAATTTAATTCCCAGTTTAGGAGTGGCAGGAAATGTTAATACATCACAAAATAACATGCCAAACAACTAACAAATAATCTCACCCTTTTGTTTGTTGTTTTTGTGCCTTAAGGTGCGCAAGAAAAGTTTACAGCAGTCCAAAGATGATGAACAGGTCAACGCCCAGATGGAAAAAATGGAAAAAGTAAGGATTCAAAACATGGACATATGGGAATATGGATTCTTTTTATATTCAGTTATAAATAGGAAAAAAAAAAGTTAATTTACAGAACAGAAGTGTTAAAGCATTAATTATGTAAGCAGAATACACAAAAGGTATATAGTGCATATATAAAGGAGGGAAAAAAAAGCATAAATTATGTCCTAGAAACTTAGAAATTGATTCTAAGTGAACATTGTAACATTGTGGCCTTCCTATCTAAACTATGATAATCACCATAATTTGGTTTTGAAAAATGTAATGCCTAACCTGCTCTGTATACTGTTATAAGTAGGCCCCTGTGCACTATAGACGCCGACTGTATATTGCACTTAAAGCAGGTATTGCATCATAATTTATACTACTCCACATCTGTGATGATGTGGGCCTAATATAGTTGAAGTTGCATCAGTTGTGTGATTAATTATTTGTTTGCAGCTTTCAAACTAACAGTCATTTCAGTGGGTGTGTTTCTATGTGTAGATTAAATGGCTTATTTAGATAGACTAGATTTGAGACTAGTCTAGAGGTACATCTAAATAAAATCTTGGCCTAGACCTAGGGTCTAGTCTAGATCTAACCTAGCTCATTTACAATTTGTTTTATCATTTCTAGATCTTGGCTTTATTAGCATTAACTTGATGTAGATCTAATTCTAGCTCACGGGATGAACAGGTGTAGCAGTAAAGGGTTTAGGCATGTTTATGAATATAATCTTTTTTTTTTTGTTTTGTTGAGAAGCAATAATGAAAACCATTTTATTATTGTATTATCTCCTAATATTTCATTTCTTAAAATTTGATACAGGCAGCCTTGGAGGCTTTCAAAAAAGATTTGAAGGACAATCCAGCTCTTGCGGCACAGTATGGCATCTCTTTACAGCCTAAGCCAGATTCAGGTATGGATGCCAGGTGGCTAAAAGTTATATAAATACCATTTATTCATTTCTTTTTGCTTGCTTTAAAAAAAAAACTGTGTCAGCTTTTCAGTTGTTGGATTGTTAAATATAGTAATAAAGGTTCAATCAGTTCTCAGTTGCATACAAAATTTAATTAATAGTTTAAAAATTAAAAAAAAAAAAAAAAGTGCCTCGTGTGATTTGAACAACAGTTTTTTACTACATGTGCAATCAACCATCGTTAAAAAAATTGCTAGTCACTCCTTATTAAACCATTATGCTCCTTAATGCATGGTATAGTGCTGTTAGCTGCTCTTTGTAAATTTTATCAAGAATAAAATGAAATGAACTTAATTGCTTATTAAAGGATGTGTTGTTATCATTTTTCAAGTTGTCTTCTTATGTTCTAACAACATTAATCGCTGAACAATAAGTTTGTAACAATCTTAAATCATCCACAAATGTATAAATATTTTATACAGCGAAAGAGTCAGCAGCATCTTCAAAAGCAGATGCAGAACCAGAAGAGAGTGGGAAAAAGAAAAAGAAGAAGAAGAAAAAAGTATACACAAAGGAATGGTATGAGGCGCAGTCACCTGAGGGATACAGTTATTATTGGAATACAATCACTGGAGGTTTGCATTATCAGTCATATAGCAAAGTGAATGTGCACTTGCTTTTTTTTTTAAAGTTTTGTGTCTTTTTTTGAACTGCTGTATATTGATGACACAAGCCAATTAGGATCCTTTTTAAGATTATGAAAAAAAACTAATTAAAAAATGATATATATTTTTTCAATCTTGAACTGACTAATTTCTATTTGATTTATTATGTTGTCCAAATTTGTGGTAGTGTATTTTTATAACTTGAGCACCATCTGTTAGTTCTTAGGCTCAGGAATGCAATGATATAAATTAGCATTTTGGCCTTGATCTGCTTTCTGCAATTATTAGTATAGGATGTATGAGCCTATTGGGGCTGTTTGTTTAGGCCTATTTAAAATATCAAATTTCTGATTTTCCATAAAAGTTTGACATAAATTATGAATTCAATAGCAATATTTATTTTACTCTCAATTGTCTTAGGCTATCAATGTCCAGCCCGACATGGGTCAGAAACTCTGAGATATCCTATGGACATATGATGCAAACCTAAACAAGTATCTGTGAGGTTTAAAAAAAAAATTTTTTTTGAAGCAAAATGCCTGATTAAGTGCGCACACACCACAAATTTGTTTTTGGTTACCATCCGTACCCTAAAATTTGTAACAGATTTTTACATGTAAAAAGTGACTTTTATATTCACATATTCAGATGATTATAAGTATCCCTATGAGTTTTTGTATTTCTGGCATTTTAAAATTTCAGAATCAAAATGGGAAGCCCCAGAAGAATACATGTCATTAGAGGAGCAGAGAGCCTTGGAAGCTCAAGAGAGCTCCCAGTCTGCTGACTCTAAGAAGACGGAGAAAGCTGAGATTACCAAAGAGGTGAAAGTTGTTTTTTTTTAAATTTATTTTTACTTTTTTCTCAGACAGACCTAAGAGTCTCAGAAAAAGAAGAAAAAAAATACAAGCAAAGAATTTAATTGGACCATAGTGATATTAAAAGCTAATTGTTAAAAATTTAAAATATTTCCTAAAGTGCTTGGTATCAATTTTTTTTGTGCTAGTGTCTCATTATGGTCTGAAGTTTTGAATAAAGAAAATATCAGTCTATGAATAGCAGTCTTTACTAAGAAACTAATTTTAGATGATAAAAAAATGTTGGCCAATAGCTACAAAATCCAAAACATTTTTTTTAATATACTCTTTTAACCAATTAAAATATTTTTTTATATCATTTAAATAATTTTGAGAAATTACTCAGAAAACTTACTGAAAAAAAATGTCACAAATAAATAGGTAATACTTTTTGAGAACAATTTCTTTTCCTAACACCTTTAAAAGGAGTAAGGTGATGCAAAAATTTATGTTGTCAAAGAATCATCTTGAGTGAGAGAAAGAATTGTATATGAATAAGTGAAATTGTTTAGCCTGCAGAATCCTTATATTGGAAGATGCAACTTGCCAGACTCGAAGAGAATGAAACTTATTGAAAGAAAGAGGGGAGGCACAGGCAGTGAGAGGAAGTGAGTGAGAGATATATCATAGCGTAGCATTTCGCCTTAAAAATTACATTTTAGTTCACACGGCCGAGTCAAGCAGCCCCTAAACCTCCTGTGAACTTAGGCGACTGAGACTTTGTTATAATGCACCGGCCGCACCTAGGGTCATCTGTCAGTGCTGGTACCAGGCAGGTACCTGAACGGAGATAATAGCATTGTGCACACGCTAGCACAATGGCCCACCGCAATTTCTTCAAAACTACTCATAGTATCAACACCGCTGTTTTTGGAATTATTTTCTTTACATCTGTCTAAAATCCGATCGTACGATGGGAATCTTATCATAATATCTGTGAGTGTGATAAACGCATTTCTGAAGTCTTTATATCGTGAAATATTTTTACCTTTAATCCCAACTTGTTCGATTTAAATGTTAATTATTAAAAAACAGAACGTGCAATTTTCTTTTTTAAAATATGTTTTCAAATCTATGAAAACCATAAATTTGAGTGATGTAAGTTTTTTTACGTTAGGTGTGTTAATAGTGTTTCAACTTTCTTTTTATTTTACTCCTATTCCATTCAGATATACTGTATTCATTATACTGTAGACATAGAGTTAAATAGTGTTAGCCCTCCTTACTTTCACATTTTACTAGGAATCGTTTTAAAACAATATAAATTGTTAGAAGACGCAGCATGCAATTTAGACATACAAATAGCAACAAAAAGACACAAGTTCCTGACGCCTTTTGGCCAACTTTGAACAGAACTCACAGAAACAATCGTCAAACAAACACGAACTCTCACAAGCAATCCCTTCCTCATTGACAAAGCATGCACCATCCAGATAACATTTAACGACCTTAACAATGCTTTCTGTACTGTTCACAACGCCATATCTCACACAAAAGCGATAGATCCCAGCTTTTTTACAGACATACAAGCAGCAATAGACAATTACATGTCAATTTACAGAAGAATGTTTCCTCACAAAATCATTCCAAAAAACATTTACTTGAGAAACACTGCATTGGACACATTAACAAATACATGTTCGGACTGGGCTTCGCACACATAGAAAAACATTGAGCACATGGCTTTATAAAGTCATCTTAAGAAACTACACCACTTATTAACAGCACACCTTCTACAAATCGCACCTGCTCTCCGAGGGTAGGACAATAACTATGATATAGTTAATATTTATTAAACTTTGATAATTATTTGTATATTGTAATTTCATCTTTTATTTATTCCATTATAAAATATAAGTATTTGGATTATCAAGTAACAAAATCATTCGAATATCGCTACACAAGTGATAATTACAACCTGTTATCGACACGATAAAGAGTTAGCCTGGTTATGAATGGTGCTGGTAAAATTAGCAGTGATATATGAACAATCGGCTCTCTTGTTAAAAATTTTTCCTCCTAACCTAATGAAACTTGGTGAATGCAAAGTAAACTATATATTTATCTTTGCCTTAAAATTTAAAAAAAAAAATGAATGTTCCTGTTTTCTTTAAAAGGGCTCTAAATATATGCCCTTAATATATATTTATAATGCAATGAATATACTATTTTATAACCTCTTGCACAATAACTATTTGAGGTATTGTTTTCATTCTTTCTCATGCATTATCTTTGTCTTGTGTATTTTTATATCAATAAAAAAAATTAGAGAACATACTCTATTTGTCTTGTTCTAAGATATCACAAAAACAAGCACATAAACTTAATAAAACAGTGCGTACATCGCGCCCGCCGTGACAACCTGACTTGACCTTTACCTGGCGGGGTCAGGTTACCGATCCAGGGCGGGCCCACTGAACTAAAATAGCGATAATGCCACACTGTGATATAAATGAAAGGAATAGGGAAGGAAAGATTTTTTGTTTCCACATGCAATCCCTAGGGACCTACCGATTTTAAAATTTGTTGAACAAAAAAAATCTCAAAAATGATTAAAAATTTTTTTAAATTCCAACAATAAAGAAAAATAATGTTCTTAATTTTAGGGTCTTAAAGGCTACTGATTGAGCTAGGGTCACCATGTATAAAATGAGACCTCAAATTTTATGAGAATCTAAAGCCAGGCCAACAGATTTTGTAATATCAAAGGTTTAGAGCAACTGAGTTTCAGCTATCTAGTGCTGTAATTTTCGCACTTCTTATCACAAAAACATACTTAAAAGAAAGGGCCTCAGTATATATTTTATTTCTAAATCTACTCAAAGACTGAAATTGAAACAATTTTGTTCATAATATTCCTTTACTTTCTCTTCTTTTGATTCAGGAAGATAATAAATAATTTTTGTATTTGTCATTCTGGAATTTATACCAGACTTCCTCAGAAAAGCCAGCACAAAGCATTGAATACAGCAATGCAGCTCAGACTCAGAGCCAGAGTACGAAAGTAGACCCTGGTCATGCAAGATCAGCCTATGGAGCTTGGGATGTGGTTAAGGAAGTTGAGTAAGTTAAATACTGCTGCTGTTTTTTTTTTATTGTACAAACAGAGGAAGTCTAAAGTCCAATAAGACTGATATTGATTTTTTGTATTATCTGATAGCTTTGAAAAGCTTGCATATACACCACATGTACTGAAACTACATCATATGCTTTCCTATACCCTAAATCTTAATTATACAAAGGTAACAATACAGAACCATGTTCCTTTATTTCAACTAAAAGGACTTTTACATACAAAAATTTTTCCTGAATAAGGTCAGGTTTTCCTTAGCCTAAAATTAATTCATTGACTTGAGATCAAGAAAAAATATTCATCTTTGTGTAGGTATGTTTGAGTTGTGGACAGCTTTTAATAAATCTAAATCTAACCTTGTGGTAAATCATACTAAATTGTACCACCTTCATTATTATACAAGTTGTATTGTAATGAAGGAGCTACAATTTCGCATGATTTAGCATGTTTTTTTAAAAAAGCTGTCCAGCAGTGAAGCAATTAAGTGCCTTACATTTTTACACTCTATTGTAGCAGGTTAAAAGCTGATATTTAAAGTTGCTTAAAGCATCAAGAAATTTATAAATGTTTAGCAACCTGGTCTTTTGCCTTTATGTAACTTGTTGCAGGTAGACGCTATAATCTCATTTAGTGATCAGTGTTATTATCTAAGTTTCTCCTGGTCAAAACTTTTTTCAGACGCCCACAAGTGTATGATGAAACAAGTGCCCCTCCATCTTTGGATGAGATTCCACTTCCTGTGCAGGAAACTGACCAGGCAGAGCCAGAACCAAAGAAACCTAAAATAAAGGAAAAAGTTGTCTCTCTTGGACCATCTAGTGGTGGGCCAGTGGCTTTCAAGAAGCGAAAAATTGCTGGAGCAAGAAATGCAAGACAGAAAATGGACAATGATTGATAATTTACAATGTTGATTGTTTTAATTTTATTGTGAACAGTAGTTTATTGACTTGGAAGCCATTTTTAAGTGAATATTTATTATATTGCCTCTGCAAAAATGAGATGCTTTGCTGTGAGAAAGTGTATGTTTTTCTTGCACAGCAACTTTTTGTTACAGTTTAATGATAAAACTAGGTTTGATCAAAAGTTACAAGAAATTGTACAGCCCTTAACTCAAATGAGTTCCTTTTTTATTTATACCAAATGCTTTTTCATGATCTTTAAGCACATAAAGCTAAAAAGGAGATTAATACTAAACTGCTTTCCCTGGAATGTGTCTCTCTGCTCATTTATAGCCAAATTCACCTTGATGTCAGTGACCATCACCTGGTTATGTAAGCAAGGCCAACGTATCTATCTGGTACAACTTGAATAAGTTATGCATTAGAAATAATTATAACTACCAAAACCTATCTTCAGTGCTCTCCACCTACATTGAGATTTGCTTATTTTCAAATGATGCATGTATCAACATCAATTCATTTTATCTATTTTGTGAATAAAATTATTCTTATTTCAGATAATCTTTTGCACCAGTTTATTTTAAACTTTAGTACAGAGAAATTGAGCAAGGTGAGGATATGACAGCTTTCTCCTTTTACTTTTAAACTTTTTGATTTTGATATATTGATGTAATTCTAAAAGGCCGTTGCATGTTGATATATCCAGAGTATACAGTGGAACACGTTAAAACCGAAATTCTAGGAAGTAAGATTTCTATTTTGGTTTAAGCATTAAATAAATAGGTAAGAGTAATGAAGAGTAACCAGCTTCCGAAATATTAAGTTAAACCAGTCCCACTCATCATCACATCCAATGTGAATAAACATGCCTGTACAGGAATCTTTCTATCTTTATATCCATCTCTCTATCGCCTTTTCTTTCCTTTTCAGTTAAGAGGTTCTTGTGCCTGTTATCAATGTGGAGTAATAGAGTTTCCACAATTTCATCATCGCCTAAGTAAGTTTTCCAGTACTCAAGTCGTCAACAAGAGAGATGGCTTTATTACCTGTGTGATGTAACAGCGTTTGCTTAGATTTGCACTGACGGGACCTAGGCATGTAAGGAGTGTCTGGCATGCTCCTGCTGCTTAACTGAGTGGTGGAAGAGAAGGGATGGGTGGGTGTGTGCAGCAGACCTAGACAGACATTGGGCCTGCCCGTCTGTAGTGTGAGGTATTGGTAACAGTATGGGTTTGCATGGAGTAATGCGAGAAAGAAAGGGAAGGGTAAGGTGTGTAAAAAAAAAAGATTTTTTTTCTTGTGTGTGTCGATCGGATATAGACTGGGCTTTCCATAGAAAAAACGGAAAGCTCTTCAATTTCTTTTTGGTTAAGCCGTTTTTTCGGTTCAGCCGTTTTCGGTTTATTAAGTGTAATCTACTGTACTTACTATAAAATATGTATACATATTAGTGAAGGATACCTCTCATCTTTTCGGCCTCTTTACCCACTGCCATTTCATTTTATATAAATGTCATTTTGTCAGTGGTTATTGTCTAAACTGAAAAACTTTTTGTGTATGACATGCCTTCTCTAGACTCTCTTTCTGTCCATCCTATCTTCAAAAAAAAGGCAACCAAAGGAAAATGGTCACAAATTACTGTGGATAATTTTTTGCAGTAGTGTAGAGCCTTTTAAAAATTCAAGTTGACTCAAAAAGGTAATAAAAATACAATTTTGAAACTCACAAATCTTTTTCTATGCTATTGAATTAGAGATATAGGCTTCTTTTTTTTTTTTTTTTACTGTAGCAGAGTGTATTATTGTAAGGTTACTCACATTATGCTCTTTGAATAAGTAAAAAATGTAACCTGTTGGAGCCCCACAAGG
>BLXT01000945.1:1734227-1748277 GCA_019648995.1 Plakobranchus ocellatus
TTTGTTTGACGATTGTTTCTGTGAGGTCTGTTCAAAGTTTGCCCCAAAGGCATCAGGAACTTGTGTCTTTTTGTTGCTATTTGTGTCTCTAAATTGCGTGTTGCGTCTTCTAACAATTTATATTGTTTTAAAACGATTCCTAGTAAAATGTGACAGTAAGGAGGGCCAACACTATCTAACTCTATGTCTACAATATAATGAATACAGTATATCTGAATGGAATAGGGGGGAAATAAACGAGAGTTGTAACTTTATTAACACATCTAACGTAAAAAAACTTACATTACTCAAATTTATGGTTTTTGTAGATTTGAAAGCATATTATAAAAAGAAAATTGCACGTTCCGTTTTTTAATAATTAACATTTAAATCGAACTAGTCGGAATTAAAAGTAAAAATATTTCACGATATAAAGACTTCAGAAATGCGTTTATCACACTCTCAGATATTATGATAGGATTCCCATCGTACGATCGGGTTTTAAACAAGATGTAAAGAAAATAATTCCAAAAACAGCGATGTTGATGCTATTAATAGTTTTGAAGATATTGTGATATGAAGAAGGAGAATTTTCTATTTTGTTACAAAATTGCGGCGGGCCATTGCGCTAGCGTGTGCACGATGCTATTATCTCCGTTCAGGTACCTGCCTGGTACAGGCCCTGATTGATGACCCCAGGTGCGGCCGGTGCATTATAACAAAGTCTCAGTCGCCTAAGTTCACAGGAGGTTTAGGGGTTGCTTGGCTCGGCCGCGTGAACTAAAATGTAATTTTTAAGGCGAAATGCTACGCTGTGAGTAGGCCATGAATCAATAATCCTTAACTTCATATTTGGGTGCAGATTTTAAAATAAATATGTGTGGGGGAAGCCGGGAAAAACATTTGTTATGTGTCAAATATACAATTTAATGTTATTCTAGAGCTTTTTCTAAATGATTTAAACTTTGTTAGAAGGTTTAATCTTTATGAGTTCCTGAGATATGGCCAATTTTGTTATGGGGTTGTAAAATATGAAAGAGGGCACATTGAATTATTTGCACACAAAAAAATATATGTACAAAAGTTAGTACTATCTCACATAAACATGATACACCAGTATTTCCTACCTTAGCAAACTATCCCACATTAATATGATACACCAGTATTTCCTACCTTAACAAACTATCTCATATGAACATGATACACCAGTATTTCCTACCTTAACAAACTATCTCATATAAACATGATACACCAGTATTTCCTACCTTAACAAACTATCTCATATAAACATGATACATCAGTATTTCCTACCTTAACAAACTATGAATGCTGGATGTTTCAACACATCATAGAATCAATGACTATTTGCTTAAGAGAAGGTTCCAATTCATAAGGAAAGGACTAAACTAATCTCCCATACCAAATGAAGAGCAGTATCATCAGAGCTAAGTCTAAGGACGGCAGTAATCTAGATCTAGAGCTAAACCAAAACTAGCTGTAAATCTTGACCTATGTCTTGATCTATAACTTAGGCCCACCACCAATTAACTCATCTGCACCAGAAGATAATCCACTTTCTCAGGATCTAAAGTAATCCTCAAAAACTTCCTGTGTCTGTTGTATTTAGATTCAACAAATGCATCATTGTTTTGGCAGAATCTTCACTGTGCATCACCATTTTTTTTTTTACTTGCACAGTTTATGTCTATTGTTGGGGTGATGAAACAAAATCTGTGTCCAATACTTTTTCAAGATGTTAAATGCAATAATATTTGAACTTTTTCTGACAAGGAAATAAATAAGTAATTTGCAAAAAAGAACGCTACTTTGACACCAAGTTCAAAGCAAAAACTGGTGCTAAAATAGTGCTTTTTTAAAAAAATCATTGCAAGATAAAGAGTTCTAACAGAAACATGCATTGCTTAAAGGAATTTTTTTAGCAGACGTGCTGATGAGGACACTGTAAGAAAGTTATAAAATTAAAATATTACGGATGTGAATCAATCTATTTTCTTTTATTTTGTAAATAAAAGATCAGATGCATCGTCCATTTACAGCTGACGATACTGCTTTTTATTTGGCTGCAGCAGTTATACTGTGATCAAAAATTGAGAAATCTAAATTTAAACAGCAGTATTAAATAATGCAAGTTTTTAAAAAAAGAAAACAAAAACAACTCACATCAAAATACTCATCCACAAGCGTAATATCAGTGTAACCCAAAATTACCCAACAAGCCAGAGTGCCTAAGGACAAAACAGATACCACAGGCACAAAATACCCAGCAATTTTATCAGCCAGATTCTGGAGTGGAGCCTGTGGAGACAAGGAAATATGTATTTGATAATATGTGTTAGAAATATGTGTTTGATATGTATTAGACGATAATCACATATCACAAACTTCAATTTTGGCTCACGTAAGGAGATCAAATTTTAATATGTTTAACAACTAATACCCACTTTTATACTTAAAAGAAAAAATTATTGCTTTCTTAGCTTCATATTTGAATGATGGTAACTTTATCCTGACTAAACAAATCATCATGATCTAACTCACAGTACCATACAAGAGTAGAATGGAAGAGGCAAATACATATGCATATAAAAAAGGAAAATTACAAAGACTTGAGTAAAGAGCTGGAAAATGCTGGATACAAGTCCCTGATATTGCCTATAGAGGTTGGCGCTAAGGAATTTGTGAGAACATCAGACTACAACCTTCTGAGCAAACTCTCCATCAATAGCCCGAGAACAAAAGCTCTTAAAGCATTAGCTAAGACTGCCGAAAATACTCCAGATGCCTTTAGGGTAGAAGGAATGGGCAGTAACTTCATAAGTAATTAGTTTCCTCCAACTATCAGACACATTCTTGGCACAATCATTAGAGCATTTGGGGAAAAGTTATCACAGTTGAAAAGGAAAACGTTGTGGGTTCAAAACCCAAAAAGCAGGGCCTCAACAGAAAAAAAAGGTAGCAGAAGGACACCTGGGAGTCATGACTTTGGAGTGGCCCAGTCTCCTTAGAGCCCCAGGGCTGAAACACTTACCTACAGGGCGTTTCTTCTCTGAAGACTCTCTGCTGCCTTGCTCTGATATGAGTATCTTTCAACCAATTCTAAATAAAGTCAGTTTATACTCCTAACAAAATTGCGACAGTAAAATTATCAAGGGCTGTTTTAAAATATAATATTTTCTATTTGTTTTAGATGCAATTTGATCAAACAATGTCTTTAAATCCCCAATAAGCTATATAACTTTTCATTTAGTGACGAAACATCCATCAAAAACATTTTTCTCTTGTCCTACCTTTGATGTTTGGGCTTCCTCAACCAGTTTGACAATCTGATTGAGAGTGGTGTCAGCCCCAACATAAGTGGCCTCTACCAAGAGCATGCCATGCTGATTGATGCTCCCGCCAATCACATTAGATCCTGAGGGATTGTTGCAAAATAGGGCTTCAGTTAATACTGCTTGTCATGAATTATATCCTCATAAAATATTGAGGCCTTAGGCCACTTTCATACAGACTACAGAGCCTCATTTTTCTCTTTCGTCAAGGTTCTTGTTAACATATCACATACCTGCATTCTCTTAGGCTGCTTGCTTTCTTTTACCTATCAATGTCATACAAAAGGAAGGCAGAAGGGGCAAGCTTTTTGGTCAAGCCACATTTTTGTGAGCATAGTTTTAAAATAAATTTTGTTGTTTGGTATCACAGAAATATGTGCTTTTACTTTAATGCAATTTTCCATTCAAATTTCATAATTTCAGTTGTTATTAAGATCTCAATAAAATTCAGATTACAAAATGCATACAAAGAGATGTGGAATACAAGGGAAAAAAAATCCAGCATTCATATCTATCAAGGTATGAGATATTTTCTCAAGTTGCCTCACATATCAAAAAGACGTGCTAGAGAACAGTTAATTCCTATACTGTTACCACATGTTTTGTTGAGTTGTTCAAATATGAAGTTAAATGCTATTTGATACCAAAGAACACTTTTTTCTACTCTATTTGTTTTTTCTAAGGAATGAGAAGCTCTATAAGAAAGCAGCTGTATGAAAAATTAATAAGAACAAGTCTCTTTATGATAGCATATTATCTTAACTGCTTTGCAAGTTACATTGAGAAATGAAGAAATATTACAAAATATGAAGGGAAAATTTAATAATAAATTGAAACATGATACTTTATATAAGTGACTTCCAAAGCTCATGGAATGTATTTCCTATAGGTTCAAACTAGCAAACTCCAATGAAAAGATAGCAAAAAAAAAAAAAAAAAAAAAGCAAAGATTTTACTTACCAACAGTTTTTGGCACAGGCATACTTTCCCCAGTGATGAGAGCTTCATCACAAGATGAGTGCCCATATACAACTTTGGCATCCACAGGGATCTTCCCTCCGGGAACAACCTTTAGGATATCCCTGCGCTGAATTAGATCCAGGCCGACAATCTTTTCTGAAATTACCTGCATGTCTTTGTCAACCTCAACTAGGGTGGCTTCTGCAGGCTGAAGCGAAATTAGCTTGGCCAGAGCCTCACTTGTTTTACTCTATGAAAACAAAAGTGTTGAAATCAAAATGAATTATCATGATGAAAGGCCGACAAATAAGAATAAAAATAAGAATATTCTCTCTGCAATAAATGAGTTAATAAAAATGTATCATAAATGAGATTAACCTTAATTTTGTTGATTTAGGTGAGCTGAACGCCACAAAACACAACAGAAACAACCCTTGAAGAGGCAAAGACATACATCAAGGCAGCCGTCAGGACAAGGTGGACAAAACAACATCCATCCTTCAGTGCACATGACCAATACCACATTTTAACAGATAGGTTCAATCATCTTCCTGCTCAGAACAAGGCATAACAGGCTCCAAAAACACATGTACACCAAGCTCAAGATTGATTGGAAAGACACCCATCTGCCAGTGTGGACAAGGATATCAATCAGCTGAACATATCTTACATATCTGTCCAAACCTAGCCACCCTCAGGCATTCGAGCCCACCACCCTCACAGAAAAGCTGTATGGTACTGCAAAAGACCTGACCAGGACCCTGAGTTTGCTAAGGCAACCGGACTGCAAATGTGATGTGCAAACGTCAAAAGAACGAGAAGATCTTGAATCAAGTCTTAAAAAGCAAATGCCTGAATTTCTACCCATCTACCATATTGATTTAAGACATAAGCTTTGTATTTTAAAACAAATGTACCACTGAATATTTAATAGGAGTGAGTTGTTATTTTATTACAGCAGAACTTATTTTAAGAGATAGTTTTGTTATTGTCCCACTGCATTTCTGCTTTCAAGAACAAGACAGTAATGGCGAAGTGATGAAACTAAAGAAAAGCTTAAAAATTTTTTTTTTTTAATCAAGTGTGGTTTTGTATGGAAGGATCATCAATTAAATTACTTGGCACACAATGTGGACCACCTGTAGATTAAATTATTCATCCAAAAAGGGATGCAAGAGACTAATAATTTCTCCTGGCTGAAAAAAAAAAGATTAGGTACTGACTTTTCTTAAAATTTAGAAATATGCTATTTGAGAATCAGGAAGTTGAAGATGACTAAGGACTCAGTGACTTTATCAGTATGTATTACATTTATGTAGTGAAAATTATTGAATGGCAAGATGAGATGCAAGCCAAACATGTTAATAATTTGCTTGAGATATGGTTGAGCATATCTGAAAAAAAAAAGCCAAGCATTTCCTATATTCTTGGAGTTCTTTTATTTATCTTTTTCCGAGGATATAGACTCACAAAAAAAAAAGAAAAAACAACAAAAGAAAAAACCCTTTTAAGATCATGTAAACCCTGTTTTAGAACATTTTGATTTATATATGTAACCTGAATTGTGAAAGAAATACATTTCTGATGTATCACAGTCCAAGTGATGATAAAGACTTAAGTCAGTCTTAGTTGGTGTATCTGTTGTTTCTTATATTTTTTATTTCAGGCTTGAGTCAACATTTTTTATTTGTGGAGGTATGATTTTATAATACTTAGTTTAATACAGTTGGCAATTCATTAGCTGTGGTCCACTTTGGGAGGAAAAAGGGAGACATCAATACCCCCCAAAACACGTTTTGCTGAAAATTCCCCTTTTTTACATCTTGATCCCCAAAAACTGGTGAACAAGGTAAGGTACACAGGCCTGTCCATCCCTAAAATAAAAAAGTTAAGGATAAGAAAACTTGCCATTTTCAGTTTACATGGAACTTTGTCCTTTTTAACTGACAAAAAGACTGGACACAAAGAGCAATGTTTTTTATTTTCCGATACAAAACAATATATTGTGAAAAGCAGAATTGTTACTTTCACCACTGAGAATTATCTCTCATATTAAAAATAAATCAGAGAAGCAAGTAATAAATCTGATTTCATTTTGGTTCAAAAACTTGAAGAATGTAAGTTTATTGCATTTGATATGTTTGCAATGATCTCACCTGCATTTTTTTGTAACAGTTCAATCCCTACACTTACCTTGGCAATATGCTCCAACCACCGCCCAAGTGAAATGAAAACCATAAGCATGGGCGTTGTCTCAAAAAATGTTACAGGACTGAACGGCTCTTCCAAAATCATGGCTGCTACGACAACAGCAGTTGAGTAAGTGTATGAGATGGTGGTCGCCATCACAACTAGGACATCCATGTTAGTTGAACCGTGTTTCAGGGCTTTATACGCCTGAATGTAAAAATATCGCCCTCCAATAAACTGTTGAAAAAGGAAAGGCGAATAGAGTGGAATGATACCAATCTTAGATATTAAAACTCAACAAAAAACAACAAATTGACTGATCTATTGCAAGTGATATTAAAATGTAAAAACTCATGAAACTATGGCAAATCAACAAATCTACCAAAAGAAAAAAAAAAAGAAAAAAACCTTCCTCTTAAACCTCAAGAAATAAGACAGTTGAACTGAACTGGACATACCTGCACTGGGGTGGCTAGCAAAAACATGATTAGATTGAAAACATCCAGGCCTGGAACGATGATAATTTGGTTGTAATGGGATTTTTTGCCAGGGTGAGACATGTTTTTACCCATGTCATCTTCAGCAGTCTCTGTGCCTTCTACAAAGAACATAAAGTACACCATGGCAATCATGGATGGCACACCAAAGATAAGAGACCACAAAAAAGAAGTCCTCCATCTGTCATAATAAGCAGAAAAAAAAATTGATGAAAACAAGTCTAAACAAGTGTTCAATCAAAATCAAAGTCCTAATTAAAAGCACGTTTTACCATTGCCTCAAGTACAGAGAGACCTGCACATTAAAAAAGAAGAGTAATTTTCAGCTTCAAATTTCAAGTTTTAATATAAAGTCAATCATGTAGATTCACATTGACTCACATTCACTCGCTTTGAGAGACATGCTTCACCTATTCTGATTCTTGGAATAATTTGTCTGGAAAAAGTCTATTCCTGATTTGATAAAATGTTGGGACTTAACTAATGCGGTTTACCTTTTTAAAAAAAAAAATACCCCAACTAATTCTTCTGTTAACATTTGAAAAATAATTCTATGCTATACCCAAATAATACTACAAAATAGCTGCATTTCCCCATACCCCTATACTAAGGGTAAATAAAAAAACATTTCAAAACCAATAATCTCACAATATTATGAGAGAGTTGCTACAGCAGGGACCATTTCAGGTTTAGGAAATCAAAGTCAAAACTGTGAGCGGCTAAAATTATATAAAAACTTTGACACTGCTGATCTAAGCTAAACTATTATCAATTTAAGAGATATAAAAAATCACTACACCTTTTTATCTCATCTCTGTGGTCATATCTGGATGCTTTCTGGTCATCATCTTCTTTAAGGCGAGCATCATAACCCATGTCCTGTGAGATGGAGAGAGGACAAGTATTACATACCTATAATGTTTTATTCCTTTGCCTGTTAATTTATTTTCCTTTTATTTCTGAATGTGAATCCCATGATAAGATTTTTTTTTGTGTATATGAAAAAAAACTTATGATGCTCAAAAAAATGATTGATGGCTTCCAAAAATTTGAAGTTCAAACCATTACAAAAAATGCACTGGTTATTAATAGATGACATCATACACTTTTTCTTCAAATCTTCAAAATCTTTTGATGAAGGAAAAAAATAAATGTTCTTTGGTATAAAGTTATTAACAAACAAAAAAACCCAAAGAATTTGTTGCAACAATCTATCCTCCACTCCCAAACACTTACACACATACACCCCCCAGCTTAATACAGGTAATGCCATCCTTGTCATACCTTGATTGCCTCAATAATATCTCGTGGACCAATGATTTCAGGGTCAAAGGTGAATTTTCCGCTACTAGTGGCCAGGGCAACTGAGGCCTTGGTCACACCATGTTGCTTTTTCAGGTTTGACTCAATGCTATGCACACATGAACTGCAGGTCATGCCAGTGATCTGTGTGTGTATATAACAAAATATGGAGGTCAATGCTTTCATTCTTGGACAAGATCACTTATTTAACATATATGAAAGTACATAGGTTGATAGCATAAGGTATTGGCTAAAATATAAGCTGAACCAGTCGCAATACTCATCCTTCCACAAAGTCTCCCGATAGCTCTTCTTCAAGTTTAAGTGATACATCATGCACTCTAGAAGATCAACTGAAAGCTCTTCTGAATGGTTATGAAACAAAAGTGTAAACTTCCCACACTCAAAATTCTTTTAAAAATCAAAGTCCACAACATGAATTATATGATAGGACTTCAACATTAAAATAGTCTTACATGACACTTGCGTACTCTTGTCATACTTGTGTGTGCACACACAAACAAATTTAAGTTTCAGTTTAAAAAAAAATCTTAGCTGGTGCTGGCCTATTCCCCTAATTTGCAGTTTGCAAACAACAAATTTGTTGCAAGCCTAGTCTATTGTCTTTTCCTTGTCAAACACTGACCTTGAGTTAGCAATGAAGTTGGCAATCTTGAAGTTCTTCAAAATGCTCATATACTTTGGCGAGGTAAATTTTTACACTAGGCCTGTTGCCTTTCTCTTCTCTTATAAAGACATGTTTAACAGTTTTGATGCCTCTCCACATGGGCAACTTTGAAGGACCAAAATTCATAGCAGTTTTTCAAGTCCAGTGCAGAGTCTGAATATGGTTGTCAGGTAAATCTATCCATGGTGAACATCATCCTGTCTGTTGCAAAGAGGGTGTTTGGTCTTCCATATAACCTTTAAGTGACTTTTTCATTGCCTTGGCATTTTGAACTGATAGGTTTTTGTCTTTTAACTGCAGATTTGATCCTTCTTTGAGAGACCTGTCAACCTTACTATTATTATCCTCTATTTGGCACTGGCCTGGTTTGGTTGCGAAACCCATCTAAAGCAGATATTTCGAGGCTGGCATTTTTCTTCAGTATTTTGGCTGCCTTCAGGTCTTAAGGTAAGAAAATTTGCTCTCATCAAGCATTCACATGCTTTTGCATAAGTTCCTACGATACACCGCCTGGTATGTTTGTAATGCGCGTAAAATATGCATTATTTCAAAAAAGGAGTCAAAGACAAACCCTTGAAACAAACAAAAGTCAAAAGCATTAAAATTGAAAATCATCACTAGCAGCACTGACTGTCAAAACCATCAAAGGAGAAAGTTCTCACCGTGAGCTCCACTTGCCCATTGGTTTTTGATTCCACTTCATCCACAGATGCTGTGTACCCCAAATCCTCAATCTTGTTTGCAATTTGACCAGGTAATACATATGCTGCATCATAGGTGACTTCTGCCCGGGAGGCCATCAAAGACACTAGTACTTTACTCACACCTTAAATAAAATAATAAAGGGATGATTGATTTTTAGTTAATTGGGCTACTGAAAAATGCAACCTCACTTCATCATATCTATTGTTATTTATGACAAATATCAACTGGAGCAGTGTATTTTCATTATTCTTACTGGCTTTGCTTATGTTACAAAAAGCTGAAGGAACTTCAGTGAACTATTAACCCTATGGAGACCCCCTTTGGTGTGAAATTTGTGTCTGGTTATATCTAAATTAAAATTGACACACACACAAAAAGAAGGAGAGATAGTAAAGAGAAAGCAAGAGAAGTAAAGAAAAAGAGGCATTGACACAGATTTCTTTTCTTTTGTGTTTTTTTTTTTTTAACACAAAAGAGAAACCATAATAATCTCAGGAAAAAAGAGCAATTTTAAGATTTCACATAGTGAACAGAAAAAAATGAAAATATGCGGATAACAAGCTTAGGATATAATTTATGTCATGAAGACTCAAAGCACATACCCTCCATCTTGCCAACATTCTTCTCAATGCCTGCCACACAAGAGGCACAGGTCATCCCCTTAACTGTGATAAATGCCTTGTCCAAACCGCCATCTTGTTTGCCCTGCGAATCAAACCTCTTACTGTCCACTCCACTGCCACTGATTTCTGTTTGGCTGATGGAACGAGGCATGCCTGGTAAGGTTTATGAACAAGATGGTGGCATTATAGACTTTTATAAGACCAAAACGTTTTAATCTTTGGCCGTTTTTTTTTTTTTAAACTTATTTTTGGCACAATCTTTGAATTAAGGCCTGTGAAAAAAAATTTATTTTTCATTCTGACCACAATCATCTGCGTCTTTAATCTACCTCTCAATCTTCATTTCTTCCTCTTTTTCAAAATTTACGTCATGCAATTATATTTATTAGCTTAAGAACTCACTACTATTACAAAACTGATCTCAAACACCAATTTTGGCATCTCTGCTTTCGAATTCATTTACCTCCATGTCCATAATCATTACCATCATCATCATCATCATCTTCTAAGATGATCTTTCTCAGGCAGAATCTTTCAAGTTAGCTCTGATCAAAATTATTGTTATCAAACAATAAATCTGCCAATACTACAAGGGGCCAAGTCAATTTTTTATTGCTTTTCTGTGTCCACCAAGTACTAAATGGGTAGCTAGGGCTCTAGGACTCAGCGAAAGTAAAGGCGGCAAGGAAAGCAATGGCAAACTACCTCATAATGCCCTATGCAAGAACAATCAGGATCCTACTCCTGGTCCCCCGATGCTTGGACTAAGCATGGGACCGACTTTACTTTACTTTAGTACAATTTATTATGGCAAATATTATTCGCACTTTAATTATATGAATACTATTAGCATTAGTATTGAGTGCAGTGGTGAATTTGTGAAAACTACTAAAGAAGAGCCAACATGTGAAACATTTTGATCACAATGACTCACACACAATCAAAGGTATAATTGGTTCAAAGCAGACTATGGCTGGCCAAAGTTAAAAGTATACACAAAAACTTCTGAATCTATTACATTCATAAATACACCAGTTTAGTCTAAAAATTTGATACAATGTACGTACATTAACATGCACTATGATGTACTAAACAATACCTGTAACTGCAAAAATAGTAGAGACAAACATGCCTTTTCTTCATATGTGAAAGTGGAAACATATATTGTGTGGAAAGTAGAGTTATTCTCAGTGGAGTGGTTCATGTCATGAACAAAACTAGAATGCGTTGAAAAATTGGTAATACAGTACAGTGGATGTTCTCTTATCCACTCTTTGCTTCTCGACATCTTTATGAATCTTATTTCTTGGTAGCCTGGGCATTTAAAAACCTTATTTTCTCTCTTTTTTTTCTTTTTCTCCTCTTCACGTGATACCCAGTTAGCCAGGATATATAAAAGCTGCAGCTCTTTTCACAGCAAACAGCTGATATACATACATGTACAATATCTCATCTTTTTGGTCTTTGGCTAATATTTTTTTTATTTCATGTGAGATTTTTTTTCCCCCTCTTGGTGAAAACTCGAGGAAACCTACAGAAATCTTTGGGGTTCATGATAGAATAATACTTTTCATTAGCATAGTTGCCAGCGCAGTGTGACAAGAAATAACAATATCAAAACAGGAATCCAAACATAATTATGATTATTGTGCAATACATTGTGATGTTGATAGTATCAAACTTGGCATCTTATAGCCACGCCCTACTTCATTGCACTGTTTAAGGCTTTAAGGCCATGACTTATAATTTTGGCAAAAGTTAAGTTAGAAAAAAATAAATGATATAAATTTGTATTACATACACTGGAAAAAACTCAATAGATCAAGTTATATGCAAGAAAAGTAAATAACAGAAAATGTATTTCATGTATTCCATCACCCTGAGATATCTTAAATGTAAAACTGAAATGCCTGGTGTCAAAGCCAAAATCAGGGAAAATCCCGGAAAAAATAAAGAGAGTTGGCAGCACCATATATTTATGTCATAGCTATTTTCCTATCGTATTTTCTTCAGCCCCAAAGTATCTTATCGAGAAGATCTATTTCTTGGTGATTAAAAACTTGTTGTTAGGAAGTCCTCTTGCGACCTTTTCAATTCAGTGGCCTGGATGACTGGTTTTGATGTCTTTGTGGCCCTGGAGAAGTTGAAGACCTGTAATTATAATTCAATCCAAAGCTGGTTTTCTGCATAAAATCTTTGTAGTCTCTGCGTGTTTGCTGCATGAAGTTTTATTTTTTTTAAAAACATACTGAGGGCATCAAGGATGTTTTTGCGGGATTGACATAATATTTAACAGCTATTCGTTCCATAGTGTTTTTTCCAGCTGACTCGCAAACTGGGTCCCTGACAAAATCACTCCAACACAAAACTGTCTGACACGGAAGCACTAACCAACAACAACAAAAAAAGCATTTTCACTGTTCAGGAAACAACTGAAAATAATAATAAATACATACATATATTGCCCTTTGAAGACAAAAAAATTATTCTAACATGAAAACTTTTATGAAACACGACCCTGCACATAAAAAAAAAAAAAAAAACCAAACACCTGAGAATCGTTGGTGCAGGCTGAACAAATCTTTTGAACAGATGAACAAATATCATCTAATAAAGCATCAGAATCACACTCTGTAAAGCAGCAAGGTACACATTACGAGGAAGACCATTAACAAAGCTGAATAAAGACCTTTCTAGTGTGACCTCGCAGAAACTGAAAAAAAAACAACAACAAAACCCAGATGACTTGAAATCCACAGCCCGAGACCGGAACCAATGGGGAAATATCACTCAGGGTGTGAGAGAGGCAGCCGAGGCATCGGCATCATCGGATCAATGGAAAAAGGTATTGAGTTTGTAAGTCATTATGGTTTCCAGTTTCTCTGCACATCTAGCGCTTGTCTCTAACACAATATGGTATCATTTGCATATATTTATAACTTAATATTCTCTGTAATAGATTTTGGACGAAATTTCGTTTATCATTTATAAATGCATGGAAACATTAGCTAAAGTTACATATGGGGAACTGAACCAGGTATTTTCTCTCTTCCCTTTCGACTCCATGAATATTTTCTGAACGGACGGTAATTCTTCTTTTGGTATATTCATACAAAAGGTGTCTTTTTTTTTTTCCCATACTCCCCGCCTGACTTTACCATGGATTTTCAAGGTCTATCCGGCAACAGGAATGTTTTGTTTATCTTCAATATTTTCGTTGACAGCCAGTCACTTTGTACTAGGATAAACTAATGCTTTTACTTGAGCATTGCCTACTTACTATAAAAAATGTCGATTTGTGACCACTTCTTCGTAAGTTTTCTTGAACTAGCCCACATAAAGAGATTGATTTGACCGTCACAGGTGGCTTTTTTTTTTTTGTAGCACATTTAATGCCTCCTAGAGTACAACCACCGCAGTATAAGACTCACATTACCTGTCAAATTTTTAACAAAATAACATATTGCACACACACACACACAAAATTAAAAAAACAGTTAAGTTCAAGATTACCCTTTCAATCTATTGTCTAAGAACGGTAATGTACAATATAATCTCAAAGAGACAACAATAAAATGTTATTAAATATTTAATTAAAATCAACCAACACATAGTAGTCATGAGGCATCAAGATAATTTGTCACCACTTACTATAATTATTCTAATAAAAAAAAAAAATTAAGCTTACACTGATGCAGGATCAAAGGAAATCTGTGGCGCAGTATAATTGGGAGCATTGGACTTTTGAATTGAAAA
>BLXT01000945.1:1789564-1812248 GCA_019648995.1 Plakobranchus ocellatus
TAGTAGTAGTAGTAGTAGTAGTAGCAGTAGTATAGCAGTAGTAGTAGAAGAAGAAGCAGCAGCAGTAGTAGTAGTAGTAGTAGTAGTAGTAGTAGTAGTAGTAGTAGTAGTAGTAGTAGTAGTAGTGATAATGGTAGTGGTAGTAGTAGTGGTAATGATAATGGTAGTGGTAATGGTAGTGGTAGTAGAAGTAGTAGTTGTAGTAATAGAAGTAGTAGTAGTAGTAGTAGTAGTAGTAGTAGTAGTAGTAGTAGTAGTAGTAGTAGTAGTAGTAGTAGTACGAGGGATGTCCGAAAAGAAACAGGAAAAGGGGCATAACTCAAAGAGTTTTGATCAGATAAATTTAAAACTCACACACATTGAAGTTCACTCTTCCTCTACTTCTCAACGTAATCCCCGTGGAGATCGATGCATTTTTGCCGGCGCGACAGCAGCGAATTGATACCCACTCGAAAGAAATCAATGTCAAGATTATCAAACCAATTCCTCAATTCACTGATGAGGTCATCTTCTGTCTCGAAAGCCATGCCTCCTGAATGGCGCTTCAAGGGTCCAAACAAATGAAAGTCAGAGGGTGCCAGGTCTGGACTGTGGGCAGGATGAGGAAGAATATTTTGATGTTATCAAAATACATGTACCTTGCTTTGGTCTTCCGCTGCTTTTTTTTCGCCCTCGAATGGCGCCTATATAACATCTTTAATAAGCAAGCATTAGCTTCTACAGGCATGTCCAGGGAAGCATAATTTTCTTTACTGTACCCTGCCCAAGATTTGTCGCGGTATGTCAAATTGTTGCCTAAACTATCAATCAATTATCTTTTCCTTTCGCTGGGTTTTACGAACAACGCATCTAATCGTTTATCTGCAAATATTTAAGTATTTCATTTAAAGTGGAAGCCATTTGCACCGCTAAATGGGAATTTTTGGACTGAAACTCAACTTTAAAAATCAGTTGAGTAATGTTAAAAGATATTAATATATACCAAATGGAGAGCTACACCTTAAACCGGCAATTGTTTTCGATAGTAACAAAGCCTCTTTTTTAGCAATATACCCACATTTTCTTACCCTTTTCGGATTCAATACGCATTCGACACGTCGGAACACAACATAATAGATTGAAATATGGTTTACAATGAATATTTGTTCCATCAAGCAGAATGAAAGAGAGATGTAATAGATATAATAAATTTAGTATGGGAAAGGTTTGGTCATACCGCAGCGGGTACCTTTTTTTGTAAAGGTACCTTCTATAACTTATTGAGAGACTGTGGAAAAACTACCGTACTGTACCATCTAGCCACAACGCTACCTTTATCTTATATCTGGCCTAGAATAGAAGACCTACGTGTTCCGTGATTGTATCAGTGCGGCCTCTCTGCTACTGTATCAGAGGCTGAGTTTGAACAGAGGAAGCTCCAATTGACTCACCAGGAGAGTCCATATTTTTCCAGCCTGATGTATTATATAAACCAATACTGGCAAATAGAAGTATAAGTATAAAAACCAAAATAAGGGTAATTAAAACACATGTATGGTCAGTACTTTTGTATGGTAGTGAGTGTTGGACAATAAATACGGAAACAGAGAAAAAACCAGAAGCAGTAGAGATGTGTTTTATCACAAGAATGATAAGGATATTATGGACACAAGAGAAAGTCAAATGAATTGGTACTGAAAGAGGCTAATCTCGAGCAATCACTAATTAAAACCATCAAACAGAGGCAACTACAGTTTTTAGGCCATTATTATTTGCCGACACAAGGGTATAGAACACTTGGCAATCACTGGAAAGATTAAAGGCAAAGGTAGACGTAGACAGAGAATAACTTTTATTAAAAGTCTTAAGTCATGGGCAATAGGCAAGGGTATCAGTAACAACTTTATGATTAATTGAGGATAGGTTTGAGTGGAGATCGTCAATGTCTGTTCCAGGCAAGGCACCTGAAGATGATGATGATGAATATATTTCTCAAGGCACCTCCACTATCTTTTCATTTTATCTGTTTGGTTTGACATTATTACAGACATATTTTTTCTCTGCCTCTTTGAAATCTGATTTTTCAGGGAAGTGCCAGATGATCCTTTGTCTGCTCCATGTCAAGTGTTAAAAAGTTAATAAAACTCAATTATTGCATTTTGCTAACTCATTATTTTACTTTAGAAGTCACAAATACCACTGTGTCTTGTCATAAGCAGAACATGTTTTCTTGTAGCTCCTTTCCAAAACTAAAATATTTGTACAATAAGCAGTATGATATTGACCTATTCAATGGTCACATCTTACATCTAGCCATTTCCTCTTGAAAACTATCCTTTCTTTGTCGTCAGCATTGTCAGTTTCATTAGCTCTTTTTTAATTTCTTCAGATTAAGATCTAAATCATCATCACTAAGGATTATGTATTCAAATGTGAAGTATTAAATTTCAAAAATCTTTTTGCGTTTATACAGTAAGTTCATTTAATGTCGTTTTAAATTAACATTCGTAGACTTCAGCACCAAATAAAATAAAGCTTATAGGGAGATGGCATCCACATTCCGAAATGTTACGGGGGTTAAAAAAAAAAACAACAACTAAACTTTGTACTTTCATTTTACTGCGCGACTACAAAAACAGGTGTTGAGTAACGTCTGCAACGCAAGCTTAATTTATAATTAAAACTTATTTGAACATAGGTGGGCCGCCCTGTTCACTGCTTTACAGCAACGCGAGATGAGAACAGAGCAACAATCTGCTCTCTCTGACGTCCTTGCTTGCACGAAGAAAGGCAAAGTTATCTTATGGAGCTAAGCTCAAACGTGTAATGCATATAATATATACAAAATGTTTGTAGGGCGTCAATAAAATCCTCAAAGTATATATATATGCTCCTTTATAATAAGCAGATAGATTAGATTTCTAGATTTAGATCTCTGGAGTGATCTACGTCTGAATTTGACAGCGTAATATTATCTATCTAATCAAAGTCCTATTACCGTTCGTAGGACAGAGGACTTGCTACTTCATATAATGCAGCTCTTATTAACAAGCCGCAAATCGTTTTCAATACAAATGTTAATAGGAAAAAAGTGATGAAGATAATGTGGGCACGAATCCTGGCAGTAAAACGTAAAACGAAAGAAGAAACCAAGATACATCATGGGCTTTTCTATTTTTGTTGTAACATATTATAACAGTCCATAATATTAATTATCACATCTCTGTCTGTTCATTTCTAGGTGATATCAGGCTTTTTGTACCTCGTCGATCAGGGTACTGATGGCGGGCTAGAAACCGCAAAAGACCGGGACCTTCAGTTTTCAGTGGGAGTTCGTTGATGAGCAATTTGTCAGTGTTAACCCTTTGCCCAACTTGGGTTATTTAATGCTAAACTAAAGAATTGCATATCATTTTTAATAAATGCAGTATAATGCACTCTGGATATATGGACTTGAAAGGCAGTACTGACTATCTTCTTGACAGTCTTCTTTCAAATAGATCTCTAGCTCTGGAACATTTTGAGCCACTATTACTTTATTGTTAAGGTCAATGCAAATGCAGTCGATAAATACATTTAGATGCATGGATAAATCGATGCTGTTTTTAACTCCCCAAGGATATCAATTTATCAAAAGTCCACTGCATCATAATAATTAAATTCAGTCACACAAGCTGGCACTTTTAAAAAAATCTTTTTCCTTAATTGCCTCTTATAACAATATTTCTATTAATATAGATTTGGTGTTTGTCATATAAAAGGATGCCACAAAGGATAATTGTAAAAGTCTGAAAACTATCATAAGCTTGCAATTATTAACTTACCAATGCAAGGTAGAAAACTATCTCTACTGTGAAGTACAGTCCAGTTGAAAATAAGCAAACTAAACACGTAAAATGTGAAAATAAATGCAGCAACTTAATGACTCAGTTCATAATAAAGAAATGGGCAAAAAAAAAAAAAAAAACAAAAAGAAAAAAATGCCAAAATTAAAATGCTATTGTTACGGACATTATCATCATAGATGTATTGATTATTATTTAAAACAGTTTCAAAGTATTTGGAACTGATTTCAAACGTCCAAAAATCATTTTTACATCTAAATAGTCATCAATGTTGATTTTTTATCAACTTAGAAAAATCTATTACCTTTTCAGCCAAATTAAAAAAAAAAATTAGCTTCAATACTTGTGGGCTCTCATGTGAGAGCAGTGAGTAACATATAATATATTGTCAAATTCATACAAAGTGACAAAAAAAAATATATATCTTTTCCTTTCTTTTCTTTTAATACCACTCGTCTCATTTCTAGTTATGAATTGATACTTTTTTTGATTTGCAGGTGTCTTTTTTCGCCGCAAATGAACAATCGTGGAGATATTTGTTAGACTAAGTGAAGGTCTTCATTTCGTTCATAGCTAAAGGTTAACTGATGGGGAAGTAAAAATTTAACTTTTTTGTAAAAAAAATGTTATCTTTTAAAAACATTGGAAATTTTTTATACATATCCAAAAAAAAGGCAACAGATCAGTGTTTTTCAATTTATTTCAGTTATTTAGTATTTTGGCCCTTTTTTCAGCAGTGAATTACAGAATTATTAGTGAATGTCAACTCTGCATATACTTGCCATTGACGAAATACCTCTCAGAGGCTATTTGTTTAATAACACTATTAAACTGTTGAGTCAGAACTTAAAAATTCTTATGAGAGATGCTCAGCACAAAAATAATGGCTGGTAAAGAAAAAAGGTGTGCTTCATCCCTGTATTCCCTTTTGCAATGATATGGGTCACATTACCACAATTATACTTGTTACATCACAAATGGCGCAAGCAGACATAGACATCCCATTTGCTTGGGCTAATAGGGTTGGCCTGAGCATGACTTGAGAAAGAGGAATATCACGGCGTGGCTGGAAAAATCTCCAACAAAAGTATAAATATAAATATCCCCATTAACCAGAAAAAATGTGTTTCTGCATATGTGCAAATTCGATTTGCAACAATTTAATAACATTAAGCATCAACATTATCAAAAGCAATTTCCTTTGTGCAGATTAAAAAAAAAACAAACAAAAAAAAACTACCTATAAAAAACGAGGGTACGCTACAAATGTTTAATTTTTTACATAAAAAAAAGGATAGCTAGATGTATATAAAAATCTAGAAGAAACAATAACTGCTGATTTCAAATACATAACAATATGCCTGATTATTTAGTAAAATTTATACAAAATTGTAAAAATTGCAAAGAACATACAAGTTAAGAATATACACATGTATATATATAAATATATATATATATATGTTTAAAAAAAACAAAAAAACAAAAAAAACAACAAAAAAAAAAAACTTCATACTGTCACTCATTCCAGCACATCGTTTGAAAAAAAAAAAAAAAAACCTCAAAAGTTATACTTCTGAACAAAAAAGGACCAGATAACAATGAACTTTACAGAAAAAAAGGGGATATATAAATACAGGGTAAAATAGGAACTGTAAGTAAAAACCTCAGTAATAGAATCATCTCTTTTTTTTCCTCATTTTTCTCCACCTTTTCTTTTCATTTTTATCCTGTTCCTTTGATAATCATCATATACCCTCTGCCAACTTAAAAAAAATTGTTGGTATGGATGAAGTTGATTATCAGTACATGGATATATTAAAAAATATACATCGCTACAAAAAATGTGTAAAAAGGGTGGATAGCACAAAAAAAAAGCAAGAAAAAAAAAGCCCCAACAAAACAGAAATAATAGTATAATTTTATCCAAAATGAGAAAGTTTCATAGTGTTAAATCAGAAAGCAAATAACACAACAGCTCTTCACTGACAGTTAAAGATTTAAACAACCTTAACAATAAAAAAGTACAAATTTAAATATACTTGGCAGAAAAAAAAGAAAAAGGAAAAAATTCCAGCCGTGTACAGATGACCACCATTAATAAATTGAAACTGTGTAAAGAGAGCACAAACAATCACAGGCTGGTTTTACAACTGTATAAAGTGAATTGGAATACGATTACAACAAAAAAGATTCAATAATTACTGTACTCTTTTATAAATACTGAGACGAATGTCACAACTACATTTGGTCTTTCACTGAAGCTACTCAAGATTTCGATATTTTGTCACTGCCCTGAGATTTTGATTTTGGGTTCCTGAGCCAGTTTTCAAGCCTCCATCCAGCTAGATGTTAGGGCCTGGATTCAAACTTCCCAAAACTATTGAGACAAGTTGCTGCCCCTAATGCAACCATAAAAAACTAATTATATGTTCCATAATTGTGGCCTGACTAGCTGGTTTTACAATGCCAATTTTATTGTGACAATAAACTTAAAACTTCTATCTCTCATACTGTTGTCCCAATAAGACAACACATCAAGGGTTTCAGCGAGATTACAACCGTGAACCGCGATTGCAAAGTATTTCAAGGAGATGCCGAATTCAAGATGTCAAAATTCAAAGCACTGCTGCAAAGGTTCAAACAAGTGCTCCAATTATAAAGAAGTAAACAATAATCAAAACTTCATCCATATGAAAAAAAAAAATGTATAGCAAACTAAAAAAGAAAAAAATATATATGAGCAATAGTATTTTGACACCAGCTCTGATGAGTAGAATGTAGCCAAACAAACTTTGGAGGAAAAAATAATTTAACACTTTTTTTTCTTCTTTTAAAAGCTATTTTGGGCAAGTGAAAAAAAAAGTCTTATACATGGGCTGAGAACTAGACATAGCTCTGTCATTCACCATAGCAACTTAGAGAAATGAGTTCCAGGCTGTTTTAAACACTTGAATATGTAGATGCCACACCTGACTCACTGGTCTCGAGACATTCAGAGAAGTTAGTGCTGTATACTGTGCATAAATTTCAGCTGTGCAAAAAATTCAGCTCATAAATTTGTTTAAAAAAAAAAAAATTGATTGACAACAAAATTAGTAGGCCTAAATAAATGTGTTTTGTGACTATTAAACCATATTGGTAAAAATGATTGTGCAACTGCAGACACAAATGTGTCTAAAGATTGATTTAATTTTTCTTTAAGCTAATCATATAGAGTAATTATATTAAGCTTAGTTATGTCTAGGTGAGATGTGTTGTAAACACATGCTTAAATAATTCAGTGTTCAATCAAAATAAAAAGACACATAGCATATCATTGTATTACTGCTTTCTCTTTATCTGATCATACTGATGGCAATAGGAAACATATTACAAAATCATCATTAAAGTACCAATGCTAAACTTGATCAAATTCATTGAAGTTTGTCAATAGATTTGAAAAGTAATAATGAGAAAATAACGATAATGAAGATGATAGGGTATAACCATATTCCGAATAAATGTGGAAAGAAGTGAAACACTATGAAAAACATTTGAATATCACAAGACTGGTAGGTAAGAGTGTTTGAAAAACATATAAAATATTTTAGATGAGCATTTCACACTCAGGAACTCAAAGCACGCACTTTCAAATATTTAAGTCACAGAAGAAAACGAATCTTAAAATGCTCAAAAGAAAAAATGCGCGAAGTATAAAAAATTGAAATGCATACATAAGAAATAAAATTTGGACTATTTCTAAACACAATCATTATCAATGAAAATAGGTACAATCTAAACAAGCATTAAATCATATTTCTTTCTTTACCATACGAGATCTAATATGCTATTGTTTTGAGTTAACTGTCTCGTGGCAACATTTTCAAGTACATAAATGTAGGAACATTGTTTAAGATTCAATATTTTCAAACTGGGTATTATTATTACAATACATTACTATCACTGCACATGTATATTATTAAGATTTTATTAACAATATCATACATGGCAATAGTCACTTTTTTATACTTTTTTTTACATCATACAAAAATTGTATATTAGTTATTACCTAGTGCTGCTGTGAATGATAAAACTGAAGTTAACATGGATATTGGATAGTATAATTTGAAACCAGTCCTAATGATTGAATATCACATGGGATAAGTTAGAAAAAAAAAATTGCTTAAAAAAAAAACCATTAAGCACCAATATCTTGGCATAGAATTATAATATTTTTTAACAACTCAACTCCTAACTGCATTGCCAATTTAAAATTTTCAGACTGAGACTTGCAACACATTTGGACTTGTCCAGAGACATATATAGCTTTGTACTATGTTTAAAGTGGGGCTTGCGAAAAAATTCAAATGATCTGAAGACATATTATGTATTTTATTGTGCTCTTGCTCACTCTCTCACTTCTTTCATCTCTTGTTAAAAATTATTACAATGAGCAACAAAAGATTGTTTTAAAAATCTAAATAAAATAAAAAAAAATCTCAAAGGAATGTTCCCATATGCTTGCAATTGAGCCAACCATTGTATGTAATGCAAAAATATTTTCAAAAGTTTGAAAATTTCCCTCCATGAAAATGATTATCTAAAGCTGTTGACAATTTTTAAAAAAAAATCACAGTTTTAGCCATATCTCAAAATACTGAATGCACACATTAAATGAAATAAACATCAGAAATAATTATCTTTTTTTTTTTCAAGGAAAATTGAATAAATTTTAACAAAGTCTAGCCATATTATGTTCTCTGGTTTCAAGATCTAAATTAGAAGCAATAAACTATAAAACTGCATCTTTAAACATTTTCAGCCAAAATCATTCCATTGTTTGTTTTTTTTTCCGATAATTTGAAGACTGTAAGAGTTAAATTATATTCATTTAATAAAAAGAAAATTCATATAAAAACAAACTCTTAAATTTAATGGAAAACAGTAGTACACATTTTTGTAAACCTCAATCTTGCAACACAGCAGCAGTCAATTAAAACAAACACTCTGGGCTATATATAAAGAGTGTTTTTTTGGGTTTTTATTCCATTAATCATTACAAATCATTCAATCAGGTGCAACACAGCAATGAAAGGCAAGAAATGAATAAATGACATAAAATTTTCAAAATGTAAAAGAAAAACATGAATTTATTTAAAATTCAGATTTTCAAGAAAGGTATAGGAAATGTTTGTACCTATTTTTAGATTTATGGCACAAAAGAAAAAAAAAATTTTCCTAAGTCCCTTTACAAGGCACAATAACATAAAGATTCACAATTAATTAAAAAAAATATTAAGTAAATTAAATAAATTTTAACGCCCATTCAAATGCAATTCATTCTATGTTGAAGAATCTTAAGATTGTGCTGATCTCTTAAATTATTTTTACCAAAAACATATTAAACATCTTGTGCTATGTTGTATTTTATTTTTTGGTTTATTTGTTTTAATCCAAATGTCATACCATTTATGACAAATTATTGGTACCCCTCTCCCACCAAAAAAAAAACAAAAAACTTTAATAATATTCCTCTTTTTACCTAATAAGTGCTGTGAATTCTGAAGCAAAAAAATGGACAACTTGAAAAAAAAAGTGTTTCAAACCCAAAGCTGATGATAGTTATTAAAGTGATATTTCCAGCACACAACGTGTGTATTCAGCTATAATTAAAAACAACAGCTTACTGATAGATCCACTGGCACTGGCACCAATTCTTTTACATATACAGCCTTCTTTGAAAAAAAAGTAAGCACTTCTGATGTACGGTGGAGAAGCCAGAATACCTTATCTCTGGTGTCTCAAGAATGCAGGCTAACTCCCAGCCACGATTGCCCATATCCTGGTAAAAATATAGACAAAAAATTTCAATAAAACAAATATTGCTGCATTTAGAAATATAATTTGAATCATAATTTTTGCACCTGACACATTTAACTGAATAGCTGTAGTTACTTTCAAATATTATGTTTCCTAAAACAATAATTTCATTTTTTTCTCCCAAATTAATAAAATTAAGAATCAAATAATACACTCAAAAAAATTTCTCTCATCTCGGAAGTTTGCTTTTATATCTTTTCACAAAAAATATAAACTTGTGAAGCATTACTACAAAATGAGACATTTTCCAACAAAAACTGCCACTGATTAATGGGTTAATGCATTCTGGAACACATTCCTAGCACATATATAATGATATGAAGAGAATTATAAGTACTGTAATAAAAAAAAAAAATCTGTGAATGCCATAAAATGTCTCAGCTTGTATTGCTTATTTCAATTTGATCTCTGTAACATGGAATAGTTAGACTCATTGGCATTTCTTCTTTATTACTTGTCTTCTCAAAGCATGTTATTTTCATATCATGCTACTTGCTACTTTATATATATGTACAACTAAAAAGCTTACTATCCATTGCAATTTTATTTCCTTTTATTTTTCATTTGAGTACTTTTATTAATTCTACTTGGACTGATATAGCAAAATTTCTCTAATACCTACTTTTAAATTGTATCATAATCTAAGTTTTACATTTATCTGAAACTAAAATAGATCATGCCGCCTTTATTTAAAAAAAAAAACAACAAATAAACTTTACACCCTTAAAGTGATTACTAATAAACAGTATTATGAGCAGCACTATTTGTTAAAAAAATTCTTCGATTTAAAATAAACAAATCCTATACTTTTCACAAAAAAAGCACATCAGAAGACAATTATTATTGTCTCTACCATGTCAGATCAAATAATAGTTCAAAGTGTTATTTTGATAAACAATTTTACAGGTTTCTAGCTTACACTATATCAACTTATTTTACCTGCATGACCATTTCCCAGTTGGTTGTTGTTCTTGCACCAGACAATCCAGACTGAGAGATAGCTATCTCATGTTCTACCACAGTGCCCTGATACATTGGAGTGGGATCATTTGCTCGAGACGCAGGTTTTTCAAAGAACCATTGTGAGTTCATCTGAGCCGATGCTGTCAAAAACCCTGCCTGTATACATCAAATCAACAACAAAAATTAAATAAAAAGCCTACTCAAAATCATAAAGAGAAAATAAGCAAACAAAGAGATATCTAAAAATGTAAAATTCTCCAGAGAAGGTTGATTAGTGATCAATTTGTGAACAAAGGGAGACTATTTCAAAGGATTAAAAAATTTCATTTCAGTACCAAATACATTAAACATCTTCAGTTGGAACTCCAAGTCTAAAAATGAAAACTGCAAAAAACATACCGAGAATAAAAAATTTTCTGTACCTGAGTGCTTTGAGTTTCATCCATAAAAATTTCTACAAGCCTGTAGCCCTGGCCAAGATTCTGTGCAAGTATGCCCAACCAATCACAGTGGACTACTGGAGTTGGTCTCAGTCCTGCTGAGTATGATACTTGAATTGGAGCATTCACAACATTATACATGTAGGTTTCTCCTCTCCCACTCATAGGGTATTCGAAGAAAAGATCAACCCCTTTCACTGCAAAAAAAGTGGAAATAAAAAAAAAACAAAATGTATCTTATTTTGTGGCAAAACAAGCAGATTATGCAAAAACAAAAAAAAAACGAAGAAAAAAAAAGCACAAAAAATTGTCTTCATACATTCTTTTTGCTATCTTTGTTGTCTCTCAGGTCAACCTCGTCAGAGCTACACTGGTTTTCTAGTTGGCTTAGCTATTCAAATTTCAATCAGATAATCTCTATTTCTGGTGCATACGGATAATACAAACTAGTAATATATGAGGGTTTGCCAAAATGTGGGCTGTCATCATAGTTATGTGCCAAATATTTTCTACAAGCCTTATTTTAAAAAAAAATTAACTCATCAATACATAAGTTTTGATTTTGTGATTGTAATAGCTTACAAAGTACTGCTTTATGTTTAAAAAATCAGTTTTGGATGCATCCTTGCTGCCTAAATTAACCAAATAAGTTTCGAACATAACTTTGATGACAAAATGACCAAAAAAAAGTGGTCACCCATCAACAAATTAAGTTCATTCACCACCAAGTAAAGAGACATAGACCAATTTCTTTTACATGGATCTACTCCTGCTATCCAACTCTGCATGGATTTTTACCTCAATGATACTCAATTGGGCTTATCCCTTTTGTAATTGGAGATTCCTTTTTTTAAAATGCAGTAAAAAACATGACACAATTTTGGGGTCCATTTTTTGGCAATTGCTCATATGTTATCTCCTACTCACTCGGCATTCTCTGATGCATTGAAAAAGAAATCTGTGTAGTCTCTTGTCCAGTTAGTTCTATGCAAACCAGACGACCACCATTTTGTGTATTGTTTGCAATGGTTTGGAACAGGTGAGAGGTATCAGTATAAACCTGAGAATGCGTAGAGATGATACCAGTGTACATAAACTGTGGTTGGATAACTGACTTCTCAATCCGCAGCTGATAACGTTCTTGTTCTGGTTGTTGAGGGTAACGGCAAAAAATTCCCTGGAAAGGCATGTTCACACTCTGACTGAAAAGGCCTCCTGTACGTTGCACCTGATTCAAGACAGTGAAACACCAATGACAAATTTTCAGTATTATACTCATTTAGAATGCTGTCCGGAGCTTGAAATGAAAAACACAAAGGTAAGCTAAGGGTTTTTACCATACAGTCAGCAGCTGATTTTACGGAGTAAATTAAGATTTTGAAAAAATAAATGACACTCATTTAAACTGTATATCATATAAACATATCTTTAATTATACATAAATTCAAAACTTAAATGATGCAACAATTTCTTTTTTAAACATGCATACTTTCAGAGAACAATACCCACAAATCTTTACAATTTGGATCAAAATAGATTTTGATGATGTCTTGATAAAAGAAGTTTTCATGTGAAATATTGAGACTAGTCACATGTTTGTAAAAAAAACCAACTAATCTTTGAAAAAATAATGGCTTTATGCAAATTTACATTCAATAAAAGATTTCATGACTTAATTTTTTGACAGACAAACAAACATTGTAAAATCTCATTTAGATATTATTCCTGTCAAACTACTCTGATTTTCTATGCAAAGGAATTAAATCCAATTAAAGAAACCTACTGTAAACTATTCCTGATTTTTTAAATGCTTTTGAAGGTTTAAAACTTTAAAGAAATCTTTGATTTCTGAAGATGAGCATGCCATTGCCATGCTGCCTAAAACTATCTGTATCACCATAGATCTCTGGCTTGCCTACCCTTCTTATGTGTTTTGCTAGGGGCTACAATACGCTTAAGTATTGCCACTTTTTACAGAACATTTCTCTTGTGAAAAACGGTACTGCTTTGTTCCCAATGATTTAACTGAACTGACTGAAATTGGCTTTTTCATAAGCAAAGACACCAAACACAAAAAAAGTTCTAACAAATTTTAAAAAAATTACCTCTCCTGGGATGTGATAAAATGTGAGCAATCTGTATCCCTGATCCATTGTCTGGGCCAATACTGGGTAATAAGCATCTACATTACTTGTGACCATTTCACCTACAGAAAAACTGAAGTGTATGGGAGTCGTCATTGTGACCTGCAACGAGCGGCAGATATATTCAGTATTATTTATTTTGCACTTTTCAATTTGATTTTCAGTGCTTATTGTGCAAAGCTCTTCCACAAGGAGGTGATGTCTAGCATTCAGGCCCGTGTCAGGCTGGCATTGGTAGCAGGTTGGGACTTGTGACAGAAACCAAAGTCCCTGCATATCCCTGGGCAGGTTCCTTAGCCACCTAGCCATCGAAGCCCAGATTTTAAAAACAAAATTACAATTTGCATAATAGCATAACCCCCCTCCTCCTTTTTGTCAATTCCTCTTTCCCTTAAAAGCATATTAGGAAAAAACACAAATTCTATTCTTTAAAAACTAGAACTGTAGATCTGCATATTACTATATATCTAAAGGGTATAAAATATAAAAAAAATTCTAAAGTATTTCTACATTGACAATAAATAACTTTTTAACAAAGTTTTAAGGATAAATGGGGACATAATTAGACTTATGCCCATTTAAAAACACATTGAATTTGAAATATCTAGATATTCTCTATGTGTGCTGCAGCATATAAGAAGCTGACCTGTGTGTTGACAAATTGGTACTGAGCGCATGGTCCAGGGTAAGGGGGCTCCTGAGGCTGAAAGGCTGCTGGTGTTTTTGACAGCACCTGTCCACTAGTGCGACTTCCTGAGTTACCCATGTTTTTTTAACCTTACTGAAAGCATATGTTTGTCATGATAATAAGTCATTGGAGAAAGAATAAAAAGAAAAGAAAAAAACTTATATAGGTAAATGACAATCAAAATTTTTAAAAAAAATCTGTAAAAGATAAGAATACCTAGTTTTGATAGGTATAAAATGCATAGAATGTACTTTGACACTGCATGAAATGAAAAAACAAAAAAAAGAAAAAAAAAAGTTGGGGAACTCAGGACAGATTTGAAATTAAATTTTTCACATTCATTATGAAATTATTTTTATGAAAGTAAAATAATTGTCCCCTTGTTTTAAAAATATTCAGGGTAAATAAAATTGGGAGAGTCTCCATACTGTGGAACCATTATTTGAGGTGACTCATGATTAGAGTAGAGACAGAGTGGAGTCACATTTCACAGTGCCTCCTAGTTCTCAGTGATCCCTCTCTGTTGGCACAAAATTTCTATAAAACCGTTATCAGGGGAAAGAGTAAAGTAATGAAAAATGACTTGACCAGGACTGGGGTTCGAACCTTGGACTTCTGTCTTGGTAGTCAACTGCCCTACCAGATAAGCCACGGCTTCTCCTCGGAAAAGAGTACAGCCTCAAAAAATCTCTTCACAGCGGCTCCTCATTCCCCACACAGGATTGGACAGTGAATCCGTTTTTAAGACATTAAATTTAGCTCTCAGTTCAATTGGGAAAGTGGCACAATGACAATAGGGAGAGGCTGGGGAATGGCAGGTCGGTTGACATGTGTCTTTATTTACCATTCTTAATGTTCCCCTTCTCCCTCTCCACCTCTTCCTCTATGTATTTCTTTCTCACTTTTCTCTCCTAGTTTATCCACCCTCATTCTCTCTCCACCCATCCCTCACTTTTTCTTTCTTTCTCTCACAATTTCTTTCTATTTATTTAATCATTCATTCAACTTTTAATCAACAATCTTAAATAAAATGAACCACCAAAGTGTTGGGATGAGGCGCAGCTAGAGAGAGGAGTTTGTGATCCGATAGTTTGAGATTTCACATCACATTGGTTTCACTGTGCAGTGGGGTGAATTGTGATAGTATTAGTAGTGTGAAATGTAATTGTGAGTCCAATCTATCTCCATTCTTAGCCTTTACTTAGTTAACTGCATTTTCTGTGGGAATGTCCTAGCTAGATGTCATGATCTGATTAATTAAAATGAGTCTGTGTTTATATTCAATACATTGAAATAAAATTTATTACTACAGGTACTTTGGGTTTCTTCAAGTACTGTCAACAACATTATATTACTAAGTGTTAGTGTTGGTCTGGTCAAAGTAGCCTAGATACCTAAGGCTCAATGAAAGATAAAGCAGAGATAATTCTTCTAGCCTTATGTCTAATTTTAGGCCCAGTTCTTACAAAAAATGCAAATTCCACTGATCATGAACATTTTGCATTATATATTGCATTATAAAGGGCCTTCATTTACTTCTATGGTCAAAAAATGATAATGTTCTAGAGTCTTATCATCAAGCCATATGATATATTGGCTCAATTTTAAGAATATATGCACTCTTTTAGCTCTGAGTAAGTCAAGTGTTGTTCGTAGGTTCTGTGCCCATTATCTGCACCTTTTATTGGAAATTTCTACTTTGGTACCTGCCTACCTTTGCTAACAGTGAAATTAAGAAGTCATTGACAGATAATGTAAATAGAGACACTTTAACCTGAATCTTCACAATTTCTTATTCACAACAAGAAAGACTTATAAATTTGTTTTTAACACATCAAAAACTCCACAAAAAACATCAATTCCCAAACAAATATCAGAAGGGTTTTAAAGAAAAAATCCCCTTTTTGTTGTATTTTGAATCAAAATATATGTAAAGTATGCATTCTCTTCCAGTGTCAAAATTGGAGAAAAAATTTTACAGAAGAAAGTAAAGGGAAAATCAGTAGAAAATGAAATATTTTAAATTCTTTTATTTTGCAGTTGGTTCCTTCATGTGGAAACCCTTCCATAAAATACACTACATATATTTTTCTTCCTTATTTTTAGACTTTTTTTTTTCATTTTAAAAAATCTGCTGCCTCCATAGTTCAATGTCCTGAAACATTGAGCTTTAAAATGATAACACACTTAACTATAAATGTAGATCAGACTATGAGATCTATGACTTACTTTGAAAAAGGACTAACCTAAAAAACAATGCTTTTATATTTTATAAAAAGCCCCACACATATTCACTTGCAATGTGTAACTTGTAACAGTAGATTCAATTAAAACAAAAAAGTTATTAAACAATTAGATCTATAACGGTTGGCCTTCCTAAATTGCCTATGTACACAAAAAAGGTTATCTCTATGGATGGTAGATGCTTACCAACTTTTTTTGAAAAATTATGGCAGAACTATAAAACAATTATGAAAATGGTAAACTTCTTTTCTATCACTTATTCTTGTTTCATTCTCTCTCTCTGTATTTGTATTTGAAAAGTTTGCTACAATTGGGATCCATGAACATAAACACAGCTGCCATGATCGAAAAAAGTTTAAAATAAAGATGTTTTTGTTATTTTCATTGGTATTAACAATTTAAACATTGTGTGTACTTGACTAAAATTACCCTTCATTTTGTCATTAAAATTAATATTATAACGGGATGTAAATGTAAAATCCCTATATAAACCTGAAAAAAAAATTAGAACACATTTTGGGAAAAGAGGGATGAGATATATAATTTTATTATAAACATTAAACATATCATATAGATCTCATAAAAAAATTACGATCAAGATTTTAAATTCATTCATAGTTAACACATGAAAAAATGATACATTGCCACTGGCTAAAATGGCTTTACATATTTCCCACTGATCTAGTGATCTGAGTTTGAAACCCACTCAGGTCTGTTCGTGGGTGAAGGTAATCAGAGATAGGAAACTAAGTAAGAATCTAGATTAGATCTAGAGGAAGACAGTGAATCGTGTAAAGGAGATAAACTTTTCCCAAAGGTTTCTTTAGACAGAATTTTAAGCAAGTGGTTACATTGCCTTGAACTTTGCTTTGTATGAGCAAACAGAGAAAAATCTTTTCCATACTCAATCAAGATAAGATGTAAAATCTAGATCTTGGGCTTCTCTAATTGAAATCTAGATCAAGAGTAGATCTAAGCCCCAGAATAGACCAAGTAACCTACTTATAGCTTACACGGTAATTCTTACCATCTGCGGTCCCTACGATACCAATAATACTGACTAAATGAAGTGAGCTTAGTTGATGATGTAATATTTAAAAATAAAACGCGCTAGTGTAAAAATGAACAACGTGTGTATTCGGACACAGGTCCACATAATCATTTTTCTTTATTTGGACACGAACATTTTTGTGACATCACAAATTAGTGTATTTTTAGACAAAACGCATCTTTTTTTGAGGAGGTACGTTTACTGGTTACCTGTTTTGAGAATTACCAGTAAATATTTTCCCTCTTATTTTGAGCATGCTCACCAAGAAGAATGGTCATACTTTTTTCTGCTTTGCAAAATTTGAGACAGCATCGAGAAATTCATCCACAGATTCTAAAACTTTCCTCGTCAAAAGATCAGATGAATCTCTCTCTTTTGCATTCTGGCCATGAGGAGGGCCTGAAAGCCTGTTGTACGGACTGGCTATACACAGAAACAAACCATCTCTGTCTTTATCATTTCAACCTCCATATCTCTCTCTCACTCTCTCAGTAATGACGAAGCATAAATGAATAAAAACAGGTCTTAACTTTACTTTGAAAGAGAATAATAGAATAACATGACGTATCGATACAATTTTTCAACAGCTCCTGTGACGCCATTTCTAGATCCAATAAATAAAGCACTTTGTTTCGAAATTAAATCCAATTTTTTTTATTAAAATGTGTCTAAAAATCATTTTTTTTCATTTTTGAATAAAGGGAAGCAACTAAAGGGAAAGATCTATGTGCAATTCTCTAAATATTTTTCTTTCAATTTTTGTCTATTTTAAATCATTTAAAAACCATGTTTTTAACAGTATAAAAATGAAGAACACTTTGCAAAATTTGATATCTGTGTAGTGCACAGGTAGATCTATTTATTTTTTTGTTTTTGTTTGTAAGACAAGCATAACAATGTTGTCCACAAAGTTAAGTTTTGAACTTTTTTTTTGAACAATTTTTTTAAAACATATATTTTTATCTTTATTTTTTCTTTCACATTGCAATTTAGCTAATTGTTTGATTGAATTCGACGACTGATAGGAGAATAAAATAATTCTGAATGTTTTCAATCAATCAAAATTTAGTTTATGGATCTAAATCCAACAGGTGATCGATGAGACGGTATCATCGAAGGCTTAGAGATCTACTAATTATTGAAATTCCGGCTTTTTGTTAGATCTGCCACACAAATAGGAATAAATTAAATATTTCACATAAAATTTCAATGCAACGCAATTTTAAGGGAATTTCTTTATAGGTCTAAAATAACGCTAATCGCTACTTGTGTGGAGAAAATCACATCATTTGCCGATGATTCGGAATCAAATCAGGCCTATCGCCGATGTTTGAAATCTCCAATGTTTTTAAACATGTCAGCTTTAAATTATATACATGTAGTTTGCTCAAATTTTGATTCGAGGAAAAATGCTTGTCACAAATCAGAACAATGGGTGTTGAATAACAGGTGAATGTAAGCAGTAAGGCATATATATCTGCACATCGACTCATTAAAAAGCAATTAATCTGTTCAAAACCGATGTAAGAAATTGCGAGCCAGACATTATCTACTGGCGAATCTTGTAAATACCCACTACGCTCCTATATATGGATTCCAACATTCTTCATTTTAAATTATGTGTTTCGATATCCTCTTTCGATATTTCACGCAGATTCTGGCAATGGGGCCCTGGAACATATTTGTGTGTCTGTGGGCCTTACATCCGCAAATGCATGAGTGTCATTTAAACAACCAAAACCCAATAACGACAGATTCAATTAATACAAAATTTGGACAGAATGTGCTCTATTCATGTTATATTAAATCTCAAATAGTCCCCATAAAAAAAAGTTGAGTGTGATGGGACTACACGCCTACAGAGTCCATCCCTGAGTAAATGTTGTCTGCCCGAATTTCTAACATTAGCGACAAGCAAACCATTATAAATTTGTAGCATTAAATAACAAATACACAAAATCGCTGCTTTTGCTGCATCCCCTTTGCTAATTCGTCCATCTAACATAAAATCATGTGAAGTGAACGAATAATTATTTTAAGGCTGCTTGAAGTTTGTTTTTCTTTTGAGGTCACTCCACTTCCTGTGAAATTGATTATGTATGATTTAAATTGTAGAACCGTGTCCAAATAATCATTATGCGGATCGGTGTCCAAATAAAGTCTTAAAAACAGCCAAAAATAAAAAAAATTCTTGAGATCTCTGGCGTTTTATTTCCAAATCGGACCTCATCAACTAAAATCACTTCATTTAGTCAGAAATATCGGTAGGCCTAAATAAAATAATTGTAACTGAGTAACTCGTCATAGGGACCGTAGAGTAGATGGTAAGGATTACCCCCTACAATCCTACATAGATCCAGGTTAGTCTAACCTATTCCAGATCTTCCCATAACCTACATTTTAAATGCGACTAAAGTTAAAGGAGTTACAGGGCCGAAACACTTGCTATGAGGGAAGTTTCTTCTCTGAAGACTCCCTGCTACCTAACTCCCAAAGAGTTTCTTACTTCTGATCTGTTCAGAAATTTTGTATTTGCAGAAGTTAAAAATAATATAAATATCTTACAAAATAAATTGTTTAGAGGCTAGATTTAGATCTAGATTCAAGCTAGATCTAGAATCTAGATTAGATTCCGATCAAAACTATCGCAGCAGGCAGCTGCAAGTTTTTTTGTTTGGATAACTCTTTTCTTCATGAAACCAATAAAAAGCATGTCTAGTAAACACAAAATTTCATTAAGAGAACTATTTATTAGGGGGGAAAAGGGAAAGCAAAATAGGCTAAAGACTTTTAATTTCATTGCAATAATAATTTGAAGATCATTTCTAAAGGTAATAGAGAAAAGTAATTGTTTCTAACATCAAAATCAGATTGAGAGGGCATCTAGTGATTTGATCGTTCGTATTGCTATAGATTGTAAGAGTTCACTCCCCTTTCAACTTTTACATTACACACTCAATGTCAAAATGGCAACCAAAATAGGACCTCATCTAAAAGAATTGCGATTTCATCTGTGCTTAAAATCTCCTGCGAGCAAAGGGCTCAGGTAAATATAAATAATACTTAGGGATAATCCGGGGACAGGGCCAACGACTTCAACATATATTCACAAGCTGCCGACGAAATGAAGAGGTTGAGGCTAGCCTACGAAGTGATCATTTTCCCGAACAATCGGGAAAATAGGTCCAGTCATTATTTTCCCGAAAGCTATGGCGCTTTCTACCTACTTCAAGATGCTTCAAGATCTAACTTCATCAGCTGAGTATAAGTACGAATATGCCGTTGTTGCTGAACTCTCACTTTCTTTGTAAAATAAAACGTTCGGGAAAATAAGATCGGACTATTTTATCCGAGCCTTCAGGAAAATAACTTTAAGTGTGTATGTTGAAAAATTGATGTTTTTGGGACAATCTCAAATCATTTATGTGAATCTGCTTTATGTCTCTGAAAAATTGATGTTTTTGCGACAATCTCAAATCATTTTTGTGCAATCTGCCTTATGTCTCATACTATCTCTTCTTTTAAACTTTTTTTTTTAACAATTAATTTTGTTTTTCTGCATTTCAGTCAAACAAACCTGAGCTAGATATATACATTCTAGGATATTTTTATTCTATTTTTAAAAGAAAATGTGTGAATATAACAGTTTGTTGATAGATGCTACTATTGTACTACCAATGTTCCCCATATGTTTCCATGCCATCATGCTGTCTAGATTTCTTGACAGACGTAGATCTATATCTAAGTCTAAATTTTGAATTGCTGACCTTATTTTCCTGAATGCTCGGATAAATAGAGTCCAACTTTATTTTCCGGAACGCTTATTTTTATAGAGAGAACGAAAAAGATAGTTCAGTAACACTGTCATACTCGTAATCGTATTATATTCAGCTGATGAAGTTAGATCTAGAAGCACGGGTCCCCTTAAAGTAAGTAGTGTTCAGGAAAATAATGACTGGACCTTTTTCCCGAGTGCTTCCAGGGAAAAATAATCATTTCGAAATGATAATGTCAGGGCAATTCCATGGGTAAGTGACGTAACATTTGAAGGATTTAAAGCTGTATTATAAATGTATTTTTATTTATTAACATTATCATTTCGAAATGACTGTTTTCCCAAACACTGGGACCAGAAAGCAAAAAAATTAAAATAAAATATTTAAACCCACAAAAAAGGAAAATAATCTTGCTTTTGCAGTTTCTTGACATCATTAACAATGCAAAACATACAGTGGCAAGCTTAAATTATGTTTTTTTTATAATCTGGTATCCAAATCAAAGCATGGTATATATTCGAAAGTTTATGGAATCCGCCATAACTTCACTGGTTTTCACATGTTCGGTAAATGTATGAAAAAAAATTTTTTGATCCATTTGTTTGGCCATCTGCTTCATCCACTTTTTTCACGACTAAATTTTAAAAACTTAAGAAAGATGACTGCTCAAAAAAAAAATGTTATGAACTGGATCCATATAATGTGCTTTCTTCATGGCTAATTGTTATTGTGATACCATGTAATGTGGCAAACAATGCAGAATGCAGGTCAGTATAAAAAAAGTGAAACAAAGCTGGGATGCTTTTGGGCTGAGAGGTTAAATAGCCAGCTGAATAAATAATTTAAATGTTTCTGTTTTAGTGTGTATAATTACTTACCTTTTCTTAGGACAGAGATTTACCTGTGCTGAGAAGGTGTAAAATGGGATTGGATTAATTTGAATCTCATAATCCAAAATGAATAGGACTTCATTCTCTTATTTCAAAGCCAGCGCTGCTGAGAATGGCATTTAACAAATTGTTTTTACTCTTGTCTCTTGCCAATTTAGTTAAGTTAGCCTGTGGATGAAGGTAAAGGAAAGCTAAGCTCTGCAAAAGAGGAAATCATCTCTGCCTTTGTGTTGCATCAAACAGGCAACATAGGAATGATCCGGACAAAAAAAGAAAATTATGCTTTGTCTTCTCTAGAAAAGGCATTCCCTCAATTTTATCTAGACAATGTAAAAAAGCAGGATAGTATTTGTAATTCCTTTTAATTTGAAATTATAATCCATTTACATGTAATTTGAATCAGGAAATTTCCATTGTTAATTGTGTCTGCCACATTTCGAGTAATCTTAGAAGAGTTAGTTTTTGTGACAAAAGCATTTAACAAATTTTGAGCAAATGCAATGTGGCCTTCTTTTATAAGGAAATGTTTTATGATTATCATAATAGTTTTTCAATATTGTTAATTTCTTTGGAGTCAAAAGGCAGGCATATCATACGATAACAGAAGTTTATGAAAAGTACAAAGACTTAGTTTGGATCCATTGTAAAAAGCAAGTACAGGTTATCTACTTGAGAGGTTTTAGTTATTGTTACCAAAAAAAATTGAATTTTCAGCTCACAATATCTTCAGAGTCAGTCTCTCCCCGACAGCCCCCCCCTACCTTTCACTCGATGAGTCCATATAAACTTTCTTCTCCTTTTTTTT
>BLXT01000945.1:1845066-1857727 GCA_019648995.1 Plakobranchus ocellatus
GGGGGGGGATTCAATAATCGACTAGTTCTGATTATTAGATCAAAGCCATAACTCTATTTCTAGAGATGTCATGATTGTACAACTTTTTTTTCATCGCATCAGTGCAGTTTTCTTACTTTTTAGTTGCAGCATACAAAGTTCGGCATGAGCTAATGGTGTGAGGAAGAGACTGCGTTGATAACGGTCTAAAAATTCTTAAATTAATAAAATCTAAAAACTGCAGGGAAATTTGTTAACTTTTAAAATATGCTTTTGTAAACGTTTGAAGGCAAAATCAGCGCATCCATATTTTTGTGGATTTAATTTGCGTTACATCGTCTCTCTTTAAAGTCGGACAACAACAATAACAACAATACTAACAATAACAGCAACAACAACAACAACAACAACAACAACAACAACAACAACAACAACAACAACAATAATATTAACAATAAAAGCAACAACAACAAAACAGCTATGTCTTTGGAAATCAAAATAACAACGATGTCCACGACGACTACCACTGCGATGACAGCAATGATAATGACGCTATTATAATGAGGATCATGATAACGATGATGATTGATGATGATAATTTTGCTTTGAAATACTAATGCTGATGATTCTGTTGATAACATAACTGATACAATTGAAGTGATATCCATAAAAAATGTACTCAAAAGTTTGATAAACCCTGGATAATAAAAATTCTATCTAAAGTACCTGAACTTTACATTATATGAACTGGAAGCCCAATTACATTTTATATCTGCCTATTTTTTTATTGCACGAAAACTTATGCTATTGTTTTGTTATTTTATTTGCCTGTCTGAGGACTACAAATGGCGTCCCAATACAACCCAGAAGATGGTGCAGTGTACTGGGAATATAGATATGACGCTGGGTATACTGCTTGGCATCACGAAGGCGTCCGTAGGTAAATAATATAACAGATTTATCGATATTTATTTACTAAACACACAAGCCCAATTGATGTAGTTTATAGGCCTGAATGAAGGTGTTCACAGAATAAGATCAGTAAATTTTACATAAAAAAGTGTTTTAGATTTTTAAAAATTGGTTTAGTCATTTTAAAAGTCAACTAGAAGAAGACTATGAAGCCGAAGAAGTCTCGAAGCCTGTCCGTAAGGAAAGTCAAGTTAGTTGAAGATGTCTGCTGCAAAGTAGCCAGTCAAGATATACCAAGGATCGGTCAAAAGCCCGCCAAGAGCCTTGGAAGATGGTATGACTCATCCCTGAAAGACACCAAGCGTGGATCTGAAGCATTCGAGCAAGCTTCAGTGGGTCTACAAGCTATAGACAACTGTGGTTTGCCAGGAAAGAACAAAATGTGGTGCCTCCAATTTATGCTTATCCCAAAGCTCTTCTGGCCACTTCTAGTATATGAGATCAGCACCTCAACTGAGGAATCCAAAGAAGCCCCCCCCCCAAAAAAAAAACAGGTTCACTAGAAAATGCCTTAGAGGTCCCATCAGGGCTAACGGATGTTGCTATGAACTGCTGCAAAGCGAAGCTGAGACTCCCCTTGAAGTTAATAATTGAAGAGTACAAATACGGAAACGCTAGAATAATGACAATGCTTGAAAATTCAGAGGACCCAGCAGTGAGATCTATTCAGCCCCATCTAACTAAGAACTGGCAGAAATTGGAAAGTTGACGAGATAGTTAACACAGCAAAAGAGAGCCTGAAAATTAAAGAACTAACTGGTCTCACTCAGATTGGAAGGAAAGGACTGGGATCAGAGGGAATAAAGTTGTGGTCAAAAACAGAAGGTCAAGAGAGAATAAATTGACGAGATCAGACTCGAAGAGGACCCAAGGTGAATACAGAAAGCAGTTAAAAAATACTAACAGGGAAGCTGGGAAAGTGCATTACACAGATCTCTTACATGGAATGAGATGAGACACATGTCACCACCCAGAATCAGCTTCCTTATCCGAGCTGTATATGATCTTCTGCCCTCAAATGCAAATCTGTTACTGTAGGGAATGAAACATAATCTTACATGCCCACTGTGCTAAGGCAAACAGAATTCAGAACATGTTGTCAACTCCTGCAAAGTAGCTATAAGCCAGGGCAGTTACACGTTGCATCACAACAGAGTGTTATAAGAACTAGCTTTAACAATATGTGACGCTAAAGGTCTGCCTGTTCAACCAAAGGTAAGGGCACTAGTATTCATACCAGAAGGTAGAATCAAATCTTTGGTTTGGAAGTGCCGCTAGCATGTACTCTAAGAGGAAGAGCTTACTAGATGGGTGTGACGATTGGGAATTTTCAGCCGATTTATCCGAATAGAGCAGACATCTTAAAGTCATTTCAAGACACAGGAATGACATCGTATTCTATTCAAGTGCTACTCGACAAATCACCATGGTCGAGCTTACAGTGCCATTCGAGAGTAGAATGGTAGAGGCAAACTCATATAAAAGAGAAAAATACAAGGACTTGAGCAAGGAGCTGGAAAAGGCTTGAAACAAATCCCACATAATAAATTGCCTCTAGAGGTTGACGCAAGGGTACTTGTTGGAACATCAGCCTAAAACCTTCTGAGCAAACTCTTCAACAATAGCTAGAGAATAATCAAAGCTCTGAAGGCACTATAAGAGACTGCCGAAAATAATTCCAGATGTATTTGGTCTAGAAGGCATGAGCAGTAATTATTTTCCTCCAAGTGTGTAGAACATCATTGGCATAATCATTAGAGCGTTTGGAAAAGTTTCTACAGTTCGAAAAGAAAAAGTTTGTGGTAAAAAAAAAAAAGGTAGCAGAGGGACAACTAAAAATAATGAACTTGGCATAGCCCGGCCCCCTCAGAGTATTAGAAGTGCAGTGCCGAAAGACTTGCTTAAAGGGAGTTTCTTCTGTGAAGACTCTCTGCTGCCTTGCTCTCAAATGCGTACCAATGCCTTTGTTTTCACCATTTCCACTGTGTAGGCATTGAAGCCCTCTATGGCAATTTAAGTTTCCTGGAAATTGCATCTTGCTGGTTCTATTAAATTAAACATGGCTATCCTAGGCTAAACAACCTTACTACCCCATTAGTATTACGTGATTTTCTTTAATTTGAAATTAAACTGTGCGTAAAAAATGCATGATTTTTATTACAATATAAATATGACAATATTTTTCTGCAGTGTACACCATTGATTGCTTCAGTGCTGTACCTATATTCAGCCAGGTTATCTAAATCGCAAGAACTAGATAATTTTGCAGCTAAATCTTCTTTATAGAATAACAAATAGTATATATTATTTGTGGTACATGTATATTTTTCTTCTTTATATCTTTTTTATAACATTCTTTACACTTTTTTCATAGTGGTGCAAGTGTATTTCTTCTGTACATCTTTTTTTTTTTTTATAACTGTTCACACTTTAGTTAAATTTTGCGCTTGATATCTAAGACGCTCTAAAGTGCAGATCAAATTAATAGGAGAGTTAGCCTAATATGAGAGATGCAGGATCAATGCTTGTTTGTTTTGCTTAAATAATCCTATTGTTTTGAGCCCCATCATGAGGGACTCGACTTGGCTCGAACTATTAACCAGCTTTTACAGCAGTTACCAACAGATATCATAGCGGCGAAATTAAAGTATTGATGATTTTTACCGTCGACTTTGATTTACACCTGTTCGACGTATTTTAGCACGCCCACACTGTATAAACGTGTTCTAACAATATTTTCCCTCTCTTTTCACAGTATATTAATCAAACATTTTAACAAGCTTAATCCAGAAGGCAAAGTCCAGAGAGTCTTGGTTACAATGTGCGGAATGTCTGTTGATATGAACTGGTATGGCAACACATCTTCTTATAAAAGAATATAATGCCACAAGACATGCATTATTTTTCTTAATTAAATATAGTATTTGCTATCTTTACCTAATTAAAAGTACCGATGAATGTTTATTTTGTATTATTTTTATGTAATAGAGTATGCACATTTTCTTTGAGATAAGAATACAGAAAACTTTATGCACACAAACTTTGTCTCTCCCTCGATTTTTAAAATACCTTCAGATAAAGGAAATAGATAAAAGAAATGGCGAGAAAAACTCTGAAACAAAGAAATAAAGAATATAATGAAAGTGAATTTCAACATGCTAGTAGTAACAGCCACACTGCTTTCATTTCATGTTTAAATAATTTTCCAATCAAACAAGCGGAGGATTCTTGATTTCATGTATCTTTATTGTATAAAATATCATTATTTAATAGCCAATTGGCTTAAAGATGCTAAGTAGGAAAGCATCAACCTTGATGAAATTCGTGCAATAAAGATAGATCCGGTTGCATAGATATAATTGTGGAATGACTAAGGTATAAAATTTCTCTCTTTTTTATACAAATCTTCTTTTATAACCAAGAGGTAAAGCTGCACTAGTACAATGATCTTTTAAAGTGTTTGTGAAGGCTGTCTGGTTTTACCCACAGTCATCATCATAGTTAAGTTGCATAATTTGTTTTCACTCGTTTTCACTCACATTTACAACCCAAAATCCAACATTTATACTCATGTTGTACTAAGGCTTGCAGAACAAGGTCTAGAAGTGATTGGTGTGGACTTAGCTTTAAATGCTCTGAAGAAATTCATGGCTAACAGCGGTCAAGAATGGTCAAAATCACCCGCTCCGAAACTGGGCTCTAATGCTAACGTGTTTACTGTAAGTTCCTTTACTATTTGATAGACTATTAAGCTTACAAATAAATATTTTAAACATAATAATGCGGCAAAGTTCAAGTAAAATCATTATTGTGTAATAATGAAATGAGATGTAAAAAGTACTGAACTATGACTCGTGTGTTTTTTTTTAATCATGTTAGTAGAACTTCTCTTTTGTTGTCTTCCTTTTGGAAACGAGATTAACAACTTTATTAGCATGATGAAATTTAACTATATGGAAAAGCGACATAGTGTGGAAGCACTTCGTTCATAATTACTTATAAACTTAATTCACTTTTCACTTGTTAAATGGTTGAATCATGCTTTTGACCGTACAATTCTCTCCCTATTTTCTCTCCACCTTTTCTCACTTTATGTATTTCATAGATTGCATTAATAATGATTAATGAAAAGAAAATATGTGGATCTAACCCAAATCTATTACACACCAAACAATGGCAAATTTAATTGACGTGCAAAGCTTTTATTTCGATTGTTCATATATCTATGCTTTGAAATGACCTTCATAGAATCTTCGCTCGATTGTTTTTCACTTAAAAAACAAAAATCATTGCAATATGACAAATTTTTTCGAGGCACTAGTTTTTATATTAGATATAGGACTTATTCATTGATATATTTTTTATTTTAATAATACATTGAATATCCCTGTCATGTTTGTGACAGCTGCTTCCTTTTACCAGGGCATCTGTGGCACAGTGACCTGCGAGTCCGCCGTGAGATCTATAGGGAACCTCCTGTCGCGGGCTTGAGCGCCGCCACCGCCACCCTGGCCTGACAGAGGGCCCGAATGCCTGAGATCACCTTGTTGTGGACTGGCTATATAAAAAAAAAAAAACAGCCTCCTTTTACCAACACTGATCATTAGTATTAATATCCTCATTAATCATTGTCATGAGAATTAGAAACATTAAAGTTATCATCCTTATCATTACCACCACTACCACTACCTCCACCATCGCCACCACATTCACCATCATTATTACCATCATCATGCATATCATCATCATTGTAACTACCGCAATGATTATCATCATTTTGATCGCCATCATCAGCATCATCAGCATCGTCACCATCATCATCATCATCATCATCAGCATCGTCACCATCATCATCATCATCATCATCATCATCATCATCATCATCATCATCATCATCATCATCATCATCATCATCATCATCATCGTACTAATTATCATAATACTAAACCCAGCGTGTCTCATGAGCTTAATCAATTTGACCATTGCTGATTAATACGGTAAATGGACTGTAACAATTTTTCTCGATTATGTAATTTTATAAAGCAGATATGAATTAAAGTGGTACTTTACTCAAATTTTAATTTTACTCTTACACTTTTATTTGCTTTTCAGAGAAAGGATGGCAAAATAAAGCTGTATTGTGGGGATGTACTGGACTTCTCACCGTAAGTTAACTTGAAAGAAAATCATGTATCGAAAGGTTATAAAAGGAAAACCTTTTATCAGTGAAAAAAAAATGAGGATTATTGATATTTTGCTCTTAATCAGACTGATTTCGTAGAGTTTTACTTTGTAATGGTATTTAATATTGACACGTATGGCTAATTACTAAAATTCGTTGTAAGTAGACTGACAATATTGACCTAGTACTATTTTATGTAACCTTTCTATAGCATGTGGTTCAGCCTAAATTGCAGCTACAAGCAGCTAAAATTTGAAATTTTCAAACTCCCTTGATACTCCAAAATACTTCAGTATCCAAAGATCAAGGAACTTGTCCATAAACAAAACCTACGGCCTCCTCCGACTTAATGAGCAAGCATTCAGGCAATTTTATTATCTTATAGCATACTTTTACCTTTTCTGTTGAGCACGTTCACTTCCTTTGAAGTATGAAGCATGCTGGACCCCCTTCTGCCTAGCGTTGCTACGTCCAACACAACCAATGGCCCTTCCTTTAACACGAGTGGTGGTGTACAATAAAAGTAAAGATCTTTTTCTTTTTTTTTTGCCACCTTTCTATAATGAATTGACCTAAGTTGATAAGTTAGTATTTAGTTATACTACATTGTTTCTTTAAAAAGATTTATTAATCCGTAATATATATTTATCTGTTTGTCTTTCATTGGTAAAACCAATATGGTTATTGTTAATATTGTCTACACTCCTGCTCTGATGAGTCGCTAGAGAGGAATAAGGTATAAATATATTATCGTTCACATTTTCAGAGATCTGGAGGGCAAATTTGACGCTGTCTACGATTGCAAAGGTCTTCATGTGATCGACAGAGCGCTTACTCCAAGGTTGGTTTGGACTTATAGTTTTTTCTTAGAAAATACGATTGTTAGGTTAAAACTAGATCTTGATTCAAGTGATATGCATATTCTTTCGTTATCAGGAGACTGATGAGGATGTGATGGACCGAAAAAGTCTGCCGAATCAGTTCTGAAAGAAAACAAAAACACACAAAGAAAAAAACAGGGCAATAGAGAATAAGAACTGTTGCTCGTCAATGCAAATTGTCTCCCCTAGTAACCAAACGAAGAAGAGCTAGAGTCTATAAGGCTTGGAGTTCAATGCATTTGTACTCTTCAAATTAAATTTATCTTTACGGCTCCATCAACAATAAATATTCCCCACTTTGGCGGTGGATAAAATGAAATTAATGAATTTTGAAACTTTGACATTTTGCGGTGGACACAGACAGACAGATAGATAAATAGATAGATAGATAGATAGATAGATAGATAGATAGATAGATAGATAGATAGATAGATTGATAGATAGGTAGACATACATACTTATGGTCAGACGAACAGAGAGCTCAACATGGGCTATAGCTCTTCTGTTATATTGTACCGACGGGCACCAATACTATTTGTGGTAACTAACCCCACCCTTTCATTATAGTGAATGTCAACAAGGTGTATTGACTATGAAAGGCATGACACAAACAATAAAAATAAAAAAAAAAGATGAAGACATCTTGGTTATCTATCAGGTCCCTTTTAGTCATTGCTAAAGAGTATGCTTGACAATAGCTTTAATTAAAAAAAAAAAATGTTTTTACTCTTTAAACGGGTATCAATGACAAAAGCAAATCCGCTCAATCCACATCCTCCAATGGAGTAATTTTATCGCTCCGAGCTGGTTTAATAGTTTATAATGATGGTATTAAATTTAAAATAAAAAAAACCACCACCTTGAACATCATACAACATTGCAGAAAAAAAGACCAACTACCGCTCCAGAAAAAGACATCTACCGCTCTGAGTATATAAGCGAAATATGTACCCAATACATATAGAGAAATACTTTGCTTGTATTTTTAGTGTTGTTTATTGTTTTTCCTGTTTTTGTTATATTCTTAACCTGAGGCCCACTTCATACCTAGGTGTAAAACAGCTTGTTTAATTCTCAGGAAAGAACGTTCATATTATAGAGTTATCTAGAGTCTCTGCGGCATCTAGGCGCAAAAGATGGTGTAAAATAGATCTATACTTGGAACCCATGTTGCAGTAGATTAGAATATTGGGGCACTTGCACTGACAGACTCAGCCAGGTAGATGGCCATAAAAAATACTAGATTATTTGTTTTTAGAAAATTGCTAAATGTGCATCATGCTCTTGCTAGTTCCTCCTCCTTCCCTGCGAGGAGATCAAGACCAGACTAATGGGCACACTGGTCATCTCAATATTCCTGTACGCGTGTGAGGCATGAGCTTTCACAACAGACCTGAAGAAGAGGATAAAGGCAATGGAAATGAGATATTTTCAAAGACTACTGGGCATCTCACACAGAAACCACATAACCAGCGAAGAAGTGAGAAGCAGAATCAGGCAAGCCATCGGGAAGCATGATGACCTCCTCACAATTGTGAAAAAATGGAAACTAAATTGGTATAGACATGTCACACGACCACAGGCGTTTGCCAAGACATTCCTGCAAGGCACTGTGGATGGGGTGAGAAAGAGAGGCAGACAGAGGAAAAGATGAGAAAACATCTCAGAATGGACAGGCTTAAAACTGAGTGACACTCTAAAACTGTAGACTCAGTGGATCCACCTATCTCACGTCCCGCTGTAGTTCCGTTAACGTGAGGTGAGGTACCAAACACAGTGGCTCAGGATGATGCCGGGTATTAAGGGATTGGTCCATGAAACTGTGTCTCGTCTGAGAAGGATTGGTGCACGAAACTGCATACTTTATGGCCATCAGTATGTAGGGATTTAAACTCATGTTATTGTGCTGGCTTAAAAGAAGAAGTTTTTACAGAAGACGATATTGGGTTCATCAAATATTCCAACGTCGAAATACTTTTGGAGAATTTCATCATCTCACCGGTGAAGTTCTTAATGATGAAGAGAAATGTGTTCGTTACATAAGAATGGAATCGGCAAAATTTTTTTCGCTTCTGGACAAAGTTGGACCCAGAATAGAAAAACGCGAAATAAATTATCGCATCAAAAGAACGGCTCGTGATCACTCTCAGATAAGCATTCTGTTATTGTCTCTTTTCTATACTGTTAAAATCTACTGTTACATACACTTACTATAAAGTTTAACAACTGTTCAAATGAAGTGAATACACTGGAAGACACTGAAAAAACACAGCGATGCCAAGAGAAAACCGGGATAATTTTAATGCAACCGTAAAGACCTCACGTTAAATTTTTTTCACGCGAGGTAGACGACTGACGGGAGACAGACACCATGTATCCACCGTAGCGACAACTTGTATTTTGATAGCGATAAATAAGACCTCCTCGTATCTCCCGTCACGTCCCGTCAACGAAACGTTAGGTCACAGGGTACAATTGCCGGTAGACGTGAGGTTGACGGATCCACTGTGTTTGCAAGTTAATAGAAGCGCCAGAACAGATAGAGATGAAGGAGGCTGGTAGACAAACCTTCAGTGGCGCCCCTATAGTCACAAAGACTATGGCATTGATGATGATGATGATGATGATGTTAGAAATTATATGGTGCCCTTTGGTTTTTGCTGGGTAATATTTTTTAATTTTTTTTACTTATTAATTGAAAGCCGTTAAATTTAGCTCAGAAAACTGAACTCTGCATTATCTTTGTTATCTGTCTCTTTTATTTTTCTTATCGAAGCAAATGATCCTGACGGTGATTAATTTTTTTATTTTAAACAAAATCGACTGATTTTAGATAATTCTGGGTCTGTAAGTTGACATTAAAATGGTGGTTTTTCGTGTTTTTTTTTCAAATTTTGAAATAACAAAAAAGTACAATTACATTTGAAGTGGAATGGCACGTTTTTCTTTTCTTTTTTTTTTTATCCGAGAAAGAAAAAAGCGCTCAACGTATGAGAGACAAATTTTGGGTTTATTTATTTGTGGGCTGAGATAGGATTCGCAACCTAGATCTAGATCTAGATCTTGCTTTGCACACCTCGGCTGAGTTAGGCCAAAACCATTCAAGAATATTTACGTACATACTATATCGGACGGGGCACAGTTCTATTGTAAGGTTTAGGCCAAATTTGAGGAATTGTTATTTTTTATTTATTTTTTTTTTGTTTTTGTTATTTATTTTGTGTGTGTGTGTTTTTTTTTGTTTTTTGTTTTGCATGTAAGGGTAAGTCTAAATCTAGTCACTTAATTCTTGAGAATAATAGAACGCTGCTATAAAGCAAACACATGCTATACAAGGTGGTTTTTTTTTAATTTTAAAGGGAATGCTCCTTCACTTTCTTCATTAGTACCTGGTTATTATTTCCAGATATTCTTTCCTATTTTACAGATTTGGTATTTGTAAAATGGGAGTTTTGAATCGCTCATATCTAAGGGATAGATTTGCGGTGGATCATAGCCAGACAATTGAAGACCGAATCATGAGTTTGTGGGCGCAATGGTAAAATATTGTCAGATGACATTGAATTTTGCGCTACAATTTTTCAGATCTAAACTCATCAAAATTTAATAATTAATAATTTTCAGCTTCTTCCAGTTCAAAATCATCTCTTCGAATTCAACAAAATGTAGACATTTGTCACCTGTGTTTTTAATTTAGATCTGGATATAAAGCAGGACATCCGCTCGTTTTTGACAGTATGTATAGGAACGTCATCATCACTCACACCCACCCCTAAAAAATAAATAAACGTAAATAAAGGCAGCGGTCAGTTTCGGACTCTTAACTCCCGACCGAAGAGTCACTCAAGATCTCAGATCGGGTTCACGAGCCATTGTACCAGTAACATTCCTAACCATCAACTCATCAGTTCACTAGTATTTACACAAAAACCACGATATCAGCGTTGAATTTTTTTTAATTAAAAAAAAAAAGAAAGAAAAAATGCTATTCTACGAATATTAACTTTGGTTTCAGTACAGTATAAGATTTGAAGCAAATAGTAAGAAAACTTATTAAAATGAAAAGGAAATAATTTGCTCCTACGCTCCAGGTGTCGTTAGAGGGCATTTTACTCTAATCATACCGTTCGGCCTCCTGTTATTTTTTAAATTAAGTTTTCCTTTCGGCATGTTTATCAAAGCAAGTTGAAGTTCTGTTTGGAAAAAAAACAACTTACGAAACCAAGCATATACATTAATTGCAGAGGAGCGAATGGTTTCACCGAAAAGCAACGTTTTTTTTTTTTGTTTTTTTTTGTTCAGTTTTTCAGATCTGGATTTTTTTCACTAGTTTGGTGATCCCATGGTTTGAGCAACTATCAGGTCTCATCCTGGAGTACAAAATGGCCTTTTGTGCTTTGACCCGTACCAGCAGTGGTATATATAGTTAAGACAACTGTCACCAAGACGTAATGCACATTGTGTTACCTAAAGACGCAAAAAAATGCAATAGCTTACAAAGAAAAGAGAGAGAAGCGAAAAAGAACAGTCATAACTATTTAAGAAGCAACGCTGTCAACTTACACGTTAAGAATTTTACACAAAAAAATTATCTGTTTAATGTACCAACCTTTTAGCATTGTTCAAAGATGGTATTTGAGTGTCCAAAGGAGAGCTGATACAGAAGGCAAGACGGAAAAATTAGAAAACTTTGATGCCTTTTTTTTCTGAGGCAGTTACACTCACGCGTATTCTCCTTTCCTTTGATCACTAAAATGAGAGCTAGTTGTGAGCATAAAATTCCAATTCTAGAACTGTAGTTTTTTGTGATGCCTACGAAAAATTTTGAAAATTACTTCAGAACTCTTAAGATATTATTTCGTTCGATTCGTTTTTCATAAACAACAGCGCAGCAAAAAAAACCCACCGTGGTTAGGTTTAAAGTAAAATAAGTATTTCTGGCTTCCATGTCACAAAAGCTCTAACTTGTGAAATCTAGAACTAAAATCGATCAGCCATACAGCCTAATGTTTAAAAAATCAATTTGTCTTTTCGACGAACGAAGGCATATTATCATCTCAAACGCTTCTGTTTTGTATTTGCTGCCTTCATGTCTCAAAGAACTCCACATTGTGAATTTAAAGCATAATAAGAAAATAATACTGAATACTTTTCTCACTTTATGATGTCAGCGGAATCTTTGTCGAAAGGCTAAACATATTAGCCTTTTGAAAAATATTGAAATCTTAACTCGGAATAATATATATAATGGAGACTGGCCAACAAATAAGCGGATTTATATATAATAGAGATAGACAAACAAATAAAAGAACAGGGTAATCTAAAAAATTAAACAACTGCGATACATGAAAGTTTGCAGAAGGTGCATAAAAATGTGAACTTGGGAACGGAGACATTGATTTTTTTTTAATTTAAAGAAGTATTTTGTTAAAAAAAGAAGGGAGCAGAAGAAAAAGTATACAAATACCGCTATTTCCAGGAAAATATAAATAAGTTTAAGGATCCTGAAGATGCAATGGTGGTTGAAAGAATGAAATAAATATAGTAAAAGAATACAATCACCAACTCAAACTTATAAGAATAAATTTAACAACACAGAGTATACGTGAAAACGTTTCGCCCTTATGGCTTTATCAAGTTAAAAAAA
>BLXT01000945.1:1859555-1873401 GCA_019648995.1 Plakobranchus ocellatus
AGAGAGAGAGAGAGAGAAAGAGAGAGAAAGAGAAAGAGAGGGAGGGAGGGAAAGATAAGGAAAGCAAATTATAGGTAAATGGAAAGATACATTGGCAGAGTTAGAGATAGATAGAAACTTGGAGAGTAGGTAGATAGATAGATAGATAGATAGATAGATAAATAGGTTGGTAGGTAGGCAGGTAGGTAGATAGGTAGGTAGGCAGTTAGGTAGGTAGGTACATAGACAAGTAGATAGATAGACAAGGAGATGGGGAGTGGAGAGAGAGTCAGAGAGAGAGAGAGAGAGGGAGAGAGAGGGAGAGAGAGAGAGAGAGAGAGAGAGAGAGAGAGAGAGAGAGAGAGAGAGAAGATTTATTGGACAAGATGTCTCTTTGAACAACAAATTTATTATCTAAAGTGAAACTGTACAGCCACTATAGATTTGTATGACTCCTAAACGTTTCTCTTTTTTTCCAGGCTCCGACTGTACTGTAGATCTCGTGGAAAAGCATCAAGACTTTGCGATCGGCGGTACAGATCGCGACTTTATTTGTTTTTTAATTGTCAAGAAGTAAAGAACAAATCTCAGTGAAATCAATAATGATACTATTCGTTTGAAAAGTTAAGATTTGGAGTGTTTACAATAAAAAGGCCCTTCAATTTAATGAATTTAATTTTCAAGCTGTCTAAATCCCTGACTTTATCTAAAAACAATGTTTTCCTGAAACCTCTTGCATTTTTATTGATTGATATAATTGGCTTAGGATTTCTTATAGAAAACTGCCAGTGATGAAATCAGATAGTTACTTTTTTTTTTTTGCTATGATACACGTTTTACACTTTTCATGCAAGCATCATGTAGGCGGGAATATACGTTTAGTTAAACTGTTTTTTTTTTGTGGTTTTTTTTGGGATGTGCTTCTTTTTGGGGGCAGTATTAGGTTTATTAAAAATGGTCTTCAGACTATCCATTTAAGTTTTTGTTTGTTATAAAACTACTTGTCAAGTTTCAATAAAATTGTCTGGATTTGGATTTGAAATTACAATGATCTTGTCAGTCTTCATGTATATATACATATTTGAATCGAGCTCATCTTCTTTCTTTTTGTAATGATAAAGTATTCTTGAAAGCGAATATAGTGACAACTTCAATAACCTCTATAAAAAAAAAATTCTGTTACGTTTTTTTTTTCCTCTCAAACATGTAGAGTTAGAACTCGGCGGTTCACATTCTACTAGACCTTAATGCATGACTGCTTGCCAAGTGGCTACATTTATTAATATAACGTCCGTCATATCAGGTATGATTTTTGTCTAAAGCCGGTTGATAACGATGTAATCTCTGGCTTACGGGTCCCACCTTCAAGTTAAAGCACAGGCGGTAGGGCTTGAACAGTATATAGCTCATTCAGGATAAGATGACCTCAGGCTTTCAGCGCCCCCATAAAGCCAGGGGTAATTGTATGATTGGTGGCAGTCTCAAACGCGCGAAAGAAGAGCCTTGCAAATCTCATTTGGATTCGCTATCACCTGTGTCACCAACGCCCCTTCATGCCAGGTACCACTTTTACAGACGTATTGAGGAAAAATCTTGAAAAGTGCCTTTCTCAAAGGTACAACATGGTCAGGATTGAGACCCACCATCTCTTGATCACATAACCAGTTCTTAACATTTAACCACAGATTCCACAGCATAACTTAAATATATGTATATATATATATATATATATATATATATATATATATATATATATATCAATAAATGCGTTTATGCAGTTCGAGGAGAGTAATAATATATGCAACCCGTTATCACGCGTGTATACCATTCCCAAACTGAATAATATGAACAATTAACTCCATAATTCTTGCTTTGAGAATGACTTCTTCTCATTTGTCATTCATTGTATCTTGATCCATGATCTCTATTTTTTAAATTGAGTAAACTCCAGCTTTGCTATTAGTTACCAAAACAAACTAGATTATACGGTTTAGAAAAATATATATTTCTGAGGTAATGAAATACAACAGGGAAATGATTTTTTTTATGCTTGCAATAAATGTAAAAATCTAATCACTTTTTTCTTGCAAAGATATGTAATGAGATTCTCCAATCAACCTTAAGGTATGAATTGCTTTCATTTAAAATAAAATGGCTATCAAGCGTTAATATAACTGTTCCTTTTGTCATGTTGAAGACTTTTTCTACAAGTAAAGTACAGAATCAGATTTAGCTAAGATTTAGCTTAGCGTCTGTGGCTCGCCTTGTGAACCGAGCCGAGTTATTTTGTCTCTATAACATTAGGTCCTATGTGAGTTTGGATCATTCTAACCGTGCATTCACACCAAAAGCGTTGGACGCCCATCCGCTGACGGTCAAAATGCAAAGACTATAATATTTCCTACATGCGATCACACCAGACTTCAATTCTCGACGATGAAGCCTGGTGTAAATGCTTGCATAGAATTTAGAGAGGTTTCTTTGCGTTTTGTCGGTAGATCGTCCTACCTAATAGGGCATTCTTGTGAGCTTTACTAAACGAATCATAGGCATATTATTAATCTTTAAAAAAAAAAAGAAAGATCCTAATAAAGTAGGCTTAATAGAACGTGGGCCATGAGACGAGCGCCTCTCCCTGGAGGTATACAATTGATCTAGATTTAGATCTAGATTCGGAATGATTATATTTTGTATTGGCCTTGTTATTTGTGATGCTTGGTCAGATTTTAAGTATGGCTAGATTAGACCTATTTTATTTTAGTTGTATTATTTTGGCTTTAGTTTCTTTTACCCTTTTAGATCATGGGATTTCTAGAAAGTCCCGATGATGTGGCCACTTTGTTATAGCAAGTTATTAGGTCGTATCCATGGTGAGCTTGTGTAATGGGGGAAGTTTGATTAGCCGGTATTTTCTTTTTGGCTAACCATGATGATGATATAATTCGGTAATATCGCCTTTGTTCTAGAATATATGGTTTTTATGAGATAACTTTGATTAGCCTTTGCGTTGAAGAACCAATATTTTCCAGAAGCCGTACGCGGTGTATATATAAGAATGGTTGAGAGAGCGTTGGTGAGAGCTTGCAGAGACTACTAAGAGATCAACCGCTGAGGTGGAGAGTTTTATAGATCTAAAGAGTTATTAAAATTAAAATTCTGTTCTAAAATTGTTCCAGATTCAAATTAATAAGTATTTGTTTAATTTTCGGCAAGTCTTGAAGTGATTTCTTTTCTTCATTCTATTTAAAAGATTTCATTGTCACAGGCAGTGTTAAACTAGATTATAACCAAAGATCACAAACCCAGACATTATAGTATTATACTAAGCTTAGCTTAAAGTGAACCACGTAAAACCTAGAAATCAAAATCTGTATCCAGGATGACCTTCAAATATTATGCCATGGCGCTTGAAACATAATTGACCAAAGGAAAGTAAAAAAAAAAAAAATTAAGGATTGCTACTGCCTATGATGAATTTATTTTCATACTGTGTAAATATGTCTCTTAATTTTATGTACGACTCATAAAAAATGGAGGCTGCTTTTTTTGTGTTGAACTTTCGTTGACCTTTAGAAACAACGATACCCTCAAAATAAAATTAAAATTTCAAATATCACTTGATGGGTACGGCATAAGTACATATTGTCGAAATCACTTATAAATATTAATGAATAAATGTGACAAATGTTACAAAAAGAAAAAATAATATATTTATTCTGTGAAAATCATGACAACTCGTGAAAATTTGATTTAAATGTAGAGATCTTCATTAGAATTTGATCTACTTTAGCTCGGTGAAGAGATTAATCAAAAACCTGTCAATAATTAACGGAATTCTGATATGCATATCACAAATTTTGCCAAAACCTAGGCTAATTGATTTTATAAACGTATTTTAATACATTTTTTGGCTGCCATGGTTTATCTTCCTTGCCACTTGGCATCAATCACCGGATATTATGTTTTAGTAAACATGTTTGCAGCTTAGATCAGAAATACAAAATCTTGAGTCATAGCTTCCTTTATATTAAGGCTACTAAAAATTGTCGAAATTCTCCGTTTGGTCAAAACGAATTATTAAAGCAAGCAATCAAAATCTGGAAAATAATTATCGCAAAGCAGCAAAGATTTAGGGAAGGGTATGGAACATCAAACATTTTGCTGTAGCAGGGCTGGATAAACAATTTCAGAGAAGGGATTCATAAGAGGGAAGAGGGAAATGGGGGGAGGAAGGTCCTACCCCTATGGGGATACAACGCCTTGCTCACGAATTTTGGCAATTTGAGAGTGAAAATGTGGTCTCTATTGGTACATTAATAGTACATAATCAACATCTACAGATACATCTCTTTTGCAGTGGAGGTGTTCCAGAATCAAGTTTAAAAAGTTTAAAAGAAAATGATATAGAAGCCATTCTTAGGAAGCCCTTTTTGAGCACTTTGCTCGATATGTCCAGGTGGATACAGCATGGGTATGGTATCAAAGTTTTTTCGATTTTTAAAAACGCATGACCTATAAAACATTGTACAAATTGTATTATCAAATTGATTCGTNNTTAAGAAAGATTAGATCTTCCTTGTTTTTTGGGTTTTTTTTTAAAGACTCAATAGATGCTATATAAAAGGGCAAAGCCTTCGAGGTGTGATAGGATGGGGTTTTTTTGTTTGTTTATCCTGTTCATAACAAGGTGATCTGAGGCTTTCAGATCTGTCAAGCCAGGTCACCCATGACACGGGTCATATCCGCTCTAAAAGGATCCTTGCAGCCCTCAAAGAGAGTAGGTTATCCACTGTGTCAGCAACGCCCCGAAGGCTGTGATAACCTTTATTAGAATGTATAGAGACATGTATCAAAATAATAATACTACACGCGCAATAACTCATCAAAAAGACAGTTCTGCACACGAAAAAGCATTGATTTATATATATTGTACCTACCGGCTTAGCTGCTATCCGGTCTTTGCAATTGAAGTACACTTCACCTGTCGCCTTCTCTCTCTCTCTCTCTCTCTCTCTCTCTCTCTCTCTCTCTCTATATATATATATATATATATATATATATATAAACATATATGCACATACACATATCTTACTTTGCCTGGGCTGGAAGAAATGTCTAGAGTGATCGAGTCTTCTGTGAGCGTCTCTGTCGGTTAGACACCCCTTAGGCGGAAAGCAGGCTGGAGAGTGTGTGTGAGGAAAGCCGTGGGCTTGAGCATGTGTCAAGATTGGAGTGAGTCTGTATGTGAGCGCCTTCTCTGTCGGCTAGATGCCCCTTAGGCGGAAAGTAGGGCTGGAGTGTGGGCTTTTGCATGTGTCAAAATGGAGGGAATCTGTATGTGACTGTCTCCTTCCTCAAGGAGATACTGTTTATGTGGAAGACAAGGCTGTATGGTATGCTGCGTTTTGTTTGGTGAAGATATTTGTGACTCTTAAATTTGTCAGGGAATCGAAGTGAGGTCTCTTTTTATTGCTCCATTTTAGATGGGACCATGATTATCTTAAAGGAGAGTTCACGTGCATATTTCAGGGCTAAATGTTTATTTTCGAACGGCCATCAATTCAGGCCAAATGAGGAAATGGTATCGATGTATCTCAACGATTTCGTATAACGTGGGTAAAGTTGCATATGAATGTATCTGATGGAGTAGGTTCCACATGTTACATGCCCTTTCACTTTTTCTGTGAGGGTTTTTTTTTGAACAAGGCGCTGATATACATGATACACACCATAGTGTTAGAAGAAGGAAAGAGGATCTATGTTTCGTGCGCTAAAAATCCACGCCATCCTTCATTATGACGGGACTTCTCGCATAATTTTTTGAAGATAGCTATCCACAAAGAGAGATATTACCTGTGCGGAGCATCCATTTCCAGTAATCATAGGCTGCCTGGATTTCCCTGTTTGACGATCTTCGATAGGATTTAGAACCTTTCGGGCGCAAGATAAAAGATTAAGAAAGTATACGGAATGCTAAAGGTAGGCTAAAGCTACCTCAAAAAGATGTTGAATCATTGCGTTTCTCCCCCTATTTAGTGCAAGAAGATCATGTGCCGGATACCAAGAGAATTGTAATTTTATTAGCTAATCTAAATAAATAAAAATAGGCCAATATCATAACTTAGGTTTTATCAATTGTGATGATTTCCTATTGTCTATTTTAAGCTGAATAGCTGGATAAGCTATACACCAACTGGTGATACTTTACATAACAATTGTTGCGAAAATTCAAAAGATATCCGCTTGCTTGGCTGTGCCAATGATTAAAGATTAAAAGTGGTATTGTATGACCACCGGCAATAATATGTCGACATTTATATATTATTATTATTACTAAGTTCTTTGCAGAAAAAAACCAACAACAAAACACACTTACTCATTAGAGGATAACAAGTCCGTAGTGGATTTTGGGATCATCGACCTCAAACTACATCAATATATATAACCATGTCAGTTATGACTCGGTTCTAAAAATCATACTATACCAAATTAACTTGTCCCATTTTTCCCTTCTCATTGACCTGACAACTATTAAACAGGTCACCTAATTCCTTCAATAATTTTCAAAAGGCATACGTGCTCCAATTGGTAGTTTTGCAATAAAAACAATATTGCTATTTGCAGGCAAAGTCCTCAGGGCTGATACTTTTGAATGGTTTATGGATGCAGACAGATTCTGAAGGAGTGCCTAATTCTGCTGCCTTCATTTTCAGGATGACTGTATAAAGATAATGATTCCCCATGTTCTCTCTCTCTTCCTTTCTCTCTCTCTCTCTCTCTCTCTCCCCCTTTCACTCCTTCCGTTTTAGTTTTACTCTGTGTCTCTGGCTATGACTGAATAGATTTTTATAGTTTATATTGTAATATATATATATATATATATATATATATAATACATATATTTGTGTATATATATATATATATATATATATATATATATATATTTACATATTTCACTCATGCCCTCAGTGAAGGTTCAATGAACTTTACATTATCAGATGAAGATGAAGAAGTAGTTGGCTGTTTTTTTTCTAAAGCATGGTCGTAACGGGTTACAGATACAAGATTGCAAGCAAGCGTGCGATTAGTCGAATGAAGATATCAAGACAGATTTTTCTTTTATTTATGAAAACTATTAAAAAATTAAAAAGAACCATGGCGAAAAGCTAGGATATGATTTAACGCTTTCAAAACTGTTTTCTCCTGCTTACGAATTATCTCAAATGCATTACGTTTGTAATCCGTCTCACAGCTTAAAATGATAATTAAAGCATTTTAAGTTTCAGATATTTCTCTCATCTTAATTAAGCCTTATGTCACAAATTTTTTTTTAAATACAATGTTATAACCAATCAAGTCTTCTTCACACCTCACGTTAAAAGAGGACGTGGGTCTGCGTGTACCAATCAGAGCGCGTAGCAAATTCGAGACCCAATGTAACATGAGCGTGATATGGCTCATTATAAAAGGTTATTGGTAACAGGGTCCTGTATACAGAGGGTTAAACGGTTTGTAAGTGTAAGAATTTTGAGTTTGAAAGGTGAGTGTTCGAAAACTTTTAGATTTTGAAGACATATGCTCAATGTGTCAACTTTATGAAATGTTTTATTTCATTTATCTTTTAAAGTTTCAGTCTGGGGGATTCACAGTAAATGCATTTAGACACAAACATTTTAAGTAAAAGTATTCTCCAATTTTGCAAAAGGTATGATTTTTTAAAGCGCAAAATGACTTTTATTTTTGGATTTAGTTTTTGTCTATAGCCAATTCTTAACAAAGGGATTTCAGGCTTTCAGGCCTTCCGTCAGGCCAGGGCATCAGTGAAGGGACTCGAACCCGAGACAGGATTCTTGCAGATCTCAGAACGTGTTCGCTATCCATTGCACTGTTAAAAGACAAGTCTTGGAATTGTAAATATATCAATAATGTACCATCTCAAGCATTTGCGATGGAGAAAGACTGATCAAAGAAATCATAATGTTGCATGGCATAATTCTGCGATCGGAAATACTAATGTCAACGAAATTTTAGAAAGAATAACTCGAAATATTCTATTTAATTTTATTATCTAGCCCGTTTTTAAAAAAAACTAATGTTCTTAAGTATGATTTGCAACGAAAGAACAATTCTACCGATTACTCTTTTTAAAGTAGCTTATTCAAATCCACTTTTGATTATCTTGACGCATATTGAACGGCTTGACTTAAAAAAAAAAAAAGATGTGTGAAACTTTTTATCTTTATGCTAAGAAGAATAACTTGTTAGCCATAGTGCACAATGAAAAGTTTGAAGTTGCCGATTACTTTTCAATCACCTGCACATTAAATTTGTCAGAGATTGAAATTCTTAAAATTATGAGCAAATGATAAACAAAAAACATAACAAAACAGACCACAACTAGAATTTGATTCTTCTCTGAAAATTGCAAAATTACTCTCCAAAGAAGAGATGGCGTACAAAGTTAAAAGATTTACGGTTGTTGAACTTTCTGATGTTGTGGATAACTTAGAGTCCCTTTGCTTTTTGTAGTTTAAAATCGTATTTAAACATGTATTCTCTGCCTTTCTAAGTTTCTCGAAGCTTTATTTGGAGGGTGCATATGCAAGCAAATTAGGCATTTACGATCTTATTGATAGATATCTGAATATCTTTTCGCTTGCAATAATGATCGATCTGAAAATTAACTCATGTATAACTCAGGCCAAAATTTCATGAAGATTGTGTTATATGACTTGAAAGGTTAGTCAGCATAAAAGCATAGCAATCGACTTAAGGAATGAAGACATATAGCTGTTAAATTAATTGCACATGTTTGCAGAGCCATAAACATTTCTTCCACTATTATAAGGCAAACAATTTTCTTTGAAAGATATTGCCATAGATTGAACCTATATATAAAAATAGGCATTGCAGATTGTAGATGTTTATGATTTTAAAACTGCTCCTTGAGTGACAGTGCTGTTGAAGAATTAAACACGATTCCTATAGATTACAGTAACGTGCCTTGTGCGGATCTTTCGTGACAATGATGATGATAACGATCGAAATAATTCATATACCAAAGTATGTAACGTGGTAAAAATAATGAAATTTAGTTGAGTGTAGATGACTTTTATCCAAGATAATGGATTTAGGCCATAAGAGAGCTATTAGGCAGAATTAAATTTGTTGCATTGGCCCAATATCAATGTATAAAAGTACGAATACATACTATTCTCTTATTCTTTCTTTGTCTCGCTGCATATCAGCAGATTAAAAATGGCATCCCAATACAACCCAGATGATGGTGCAGTGTACTGGGAGTATAGATATGACGTTGGATATACCGGGTGGCACCACGAAGGCGTCCGTGGGTAAATAAGATGAAAGACCTATCCATGTTTTTAGACTTTAAATAATTTCGTGTCTGTGTTGTGGGCGCACATCCGCAGAAATAAGGGAAAAAATATGTGTGTGTGTGTTTGTAATATTGTGTCCAATTTAGTCTCATCCAGCATAGAACATTGAACCTCTTCTGAGGGCATACATTCCATACTCTGAAGCAATTCATTATACAACAATCAAAATGAAATTCTTACAATATCAGCGCTTTCAAGACTTGGTAAGACCGGTCTACTAATAGTAGGCTGACTAAGCCGAAAAAATACATTGAAAGCTGCATTTGTTGGTAGCGAGGTGCCGATTGGCATGTGATGAGACAATGCCAAGACAAAACTTTTAAGACTAGGACTCACGTTATCCATGCATATTTCAGGTATCATAGCAGCTACGATTGTATATTTGTGTGTGTATGGCGACAGTAGTAACCTACTCAGTAATGAATTTTTTTCTCTTTATTCCTATTTTCAAGACTTTTCCTCTGTACAATATAAATATCGCCATACACACACAAATATAAAATCTTAGCTGCTTTAATACTTGAACATTTTTGCAAATTTTTAATAGAATTACCTGGGACACGTTGCCTAAATGACATTTACTATGTAGTTAATATATCTTTCTTTTACATCGTCTACACCAGTTCTCAGTCGCTGAGTGCGGGACAGCAATGTTTTTAGGTAATGTTGCCTGTATTGTTCTTTTTGACTGCAGCAGTTTCCACATGTATATAGTCATTTGCACTTCAGGCCTACAGAGTGGCACTTGCATGGAGATTGCACGCTTTCTTGCATTTACAAATGACAAAAACATTTAGTAATTTTCAAAATATGAGGAGGTGTTAACCAATGAAGTTGCCATTTGTCATCTTGCTTTGTCCATCCCTATTTGTAGGGATCGGATAGGACGGGTCAGCGGATCAAGGCCTTTGCCCATATGTGATTAGCTTGGTTAGCAGCAGAAAGTGTATACTGGTACAAGGCGTCCTTTGTGGGCGACATATGATTGAAATCTTTTCTCTTTTAATAAAAAAAAAAGCTCTAATTGAGCAGCATTGTTTGAAGTAATGTCTGAACAGTTGTAAAGTCGCGCAACAAAGGCTTCCATGTATAACATAACGTCGTCATTTACTTTTTGTGGGAAAGTCGATAAATGAAGGAAAACGTTGCTGGCGTCAGGAAAATCATTCCATACGTTCCATCCGACTTTTTCCTTTCTCGTTGAAGGTCGAAGTCGTGTCACACTCTGTGAAAGCGTGGAATGCGATAAGAGCTCGAGGCTTCGTTGGTCCAATATGCTACACAATCAGATGGATAGGTAGGAATCTGTACGCCTTGCCAGATCCGTATGCATCCATAATTCATCGATGTTGAGGTCTTGCACACATGATACAGCAATAACGACTACATCAGTATCGCTTGGTCGAGAAGTTATTCGTCTGAATTGTTCATGGGTAGCATCAGCCACATGTAAGAATATGCGTCTATCAGCTTTCTCATGTGTGCAAGGTACTACATTGACATTGATGGAGCGAAGACGAGAAGTCAATACCTTCTGACCGAGTGTTGTAACTATTGTTTTCCATTTACCTGCAAGCTCTGGATTGTTTCTGCTAAAAAGGAAAACAATTCTGTTTTGTTTTGTTCGCATCAACGCACACAAATCATTGTCAGTTGCGTGAGATCCTTTTTGAAGGTGTAATACGCTGACGAATGCAAATACCTCGTTTTTCTGGTGTAGTACATTTAAGGCTATCTGACTTGTAATATCCCACACAACATCTAATCGAGGGACGCTTGTAAGGCATGAAAGAATGTAACGCACAAAAACATGGTCTGCATATTCTTTGAGTGTCGATGCCGGTACCAGACCTCAGAGTTTGCACAATGAAGACCACATCCAGGATAATAACGTCGGCAGTAGGGTAGGCTGTAACAGCTGAAATCTCAGACTCCAAACAAGTTGCGATTTCGTATTTTGTTCCCTTGTGCATCTCGCCCTGTGAAGTCAGTATAGGAGGCAATTCACTGTTTTCGTGCGCAAAGGTTTCTTCGTTCATATCTCGTCCTGCTTGCCCAGCCAGTACTATATGAAGCACATGAGATCGATCCTTGTCAGGATTTTTTGTAAGAAAAATGGTGGTCTGATGAGGTAGTGTAGATGACCATTTTACTTTGTTACTTTGTAATCTTTCAGAATAAAACTTTTAATACAACTTCTCTTTTTTCCGGTTTCTCTCAGTGTCATAACACTCTCTACCACATTTTGTAGCATGATAATATGGGATGTTTCTAATGACAATGAATTCTCAGTATTCTCTAGAAAAGAATTGCCTAATGCGAAAAGGCACTTATCAGTGACTCCACATCTTCTTTGAAATTGTTTTGAAATTTAGAATATTGTTCCGTATTTGGGTAATATTCTGTTTGTTTAAACTCTTCTATAATGCGATCAAGTTCTGGTCCTGCAACCATAAACCTACGATGAGCTTCAGGGTTCTGTTATACCAATGATTCCACCATCACCCCTGATAGTACACATAAGCTGCATTTGATCCAAAGCGAGACTGGAAAAAAATTTCTATGACTCTTCTGACCAACAAATCATCCCTCCGTGAACTTTTTGTGAACTGCCGGGTGCATGTCTCTTTAATGGGCAGACAGGTTTCAGGCGTAATTCGTATGATCCAGCGCAAATACCCAAGTTACGTTGAGTTGTTCAAGAGTTTCAAGATACAAGACAAAACACGCCGTTCGATTCGCTTTCACAAACTGCAGTACGGTGAGCTCGAGCTCCATCAACTGATGCCTATACATAAATTTTGAATGTTTGGTCTGCTTCTGTCCAATCTACTCTTCCAATTCCATTGGCTCGTCATCGTCAGCGATTTCAACATATTATTCTTGATAAGACAAGGCAAACAGAAAAGAGTGAGCACCGTGACTTGATTGATGCATCTTGTGTGAGTCAAATCACTGTTGGAGAGAAGACATGCCCATCCATTTCCTTCCATATTCTCCGTGCGCATTGCTCCCAACATGGCAATAAATTTGTCATCCCCAAATGTTTCAGGAACACTCTCATGGATCTTCCTTGCTAAAGCATGCAAAAGTTGGTCCACGACCATAATAGGAACCTTTCCTTGGTTGACATAGTTCGTGACAGCACAGATTATATTCATACCATGATATACTACCATAGGCCTGTGAGTAGAATCTTTAAACAAAGGCAACATGTTTGATAGTGACAAGTTCATGTTGTGCATACTTATTAGCATTGCATGCAGCCCATGATATCCAATCTTTGTCGTAAAAATGTTGCGAGTTCTTTTTCTGCATGACTTAGCCGGTTAAAAAATATTTTCAACGTGTCATTTATCGGTAGAACAGCAGTTAGCACATTGGCATTCATACAAAGTTTCGGGACGCTGATATCACCATTTGACGACGAAATTGAATCCATACTTGTGTAAGAAATTGGTAGCTGCCCAACACTTTTCTTTCCTTTCACTTGAGGATTAGTGAATTTTTTTTCACAATAAATATTGTAGAGAGGGATTTCTTATTTGTGATAATTTTTAACATTTGTTGGAAAACTGCTTGAAAAAGTAACGACCCTGCTTACTCTGACTTTAAATCAACAAACAATATGTCTGAGACCGAACCAAGTTTGAGCAATTATGGCTGATCACATTTTACTGACATAATCGTTAGCTCTCCATGACGCCAAATAATATAAAAAAATATAATAATATGAAAAATGAAGACCTTAAGAGCAAGGTCATAGCTTGGCATGATTATTGAATAATGTTTAGTGCTTATAAACCCATAATCCACTACAGAGTTATCCCTGTTGAGTAATTGTTTATGAAGACTTTTTAACGTAGAAAGTCACGTTACATCCTTTTGTAACCAATTTTTTTTAATCGTCTGTAGGAACATAGCGCAGCAAAAAGGAGAAAATATTTAAAAAAAAAAAGAACAAAACAAAACAAATACTTTTTTTCATTTTTCAACAATCACTACTCACTTGCAGACATATTCACCTTGATGTCAATGATTTTTACCATATTATATAAGCAAGGTCACCGCATCTATCTATGCGGTGCAACTTGAATAATTACATAATATGTATTAGAAACAAAGGCAACAAATGATACATCTAGCCTACTTGCTTTGTATATCTCATCCTGAAACGAAAGTACTATCTGAAAAAAGCAGTTGTAACAAACTGTTGTGTGCTTCTCTAGAACCCTGGCTATGGGCATTTCACGATCAAAACTTGGTATTCAGGATCGGGGCAAAACTAAACAGCAATAACGTACACAAGTAAAGTCACAAACGCCAACAATATATATTTTGTTAGCGTAGAGGTAAAGGATTTGTATTGTCAAATCGCATTACATTTTGCATTAGGAATTTTAGATCTAGAATGATCGTTAATAAATTAGGAGCTCTCCGTTTCCCAAATTAATATATCTTTTTTTTTT